>NIVC01005047.1:0-27829 GCA_002269645.1 Macrostomum lignano | reverse complement strand
ATTATCTACCTGAGATACCGATCACAAATCGTATTATCTACCTGAGATACCGATCACAAATCTATTATCTACCTGAGATACCGATCACAAATCTCATTATCTACCTGAGATACGATCACAAATCGTATTATCTACCTGAGATACCGATCACAAATCTCATTATCTACCTGAGATACCGATCACAAATCTTATTATCTATCTGAGATACCGATCACAAATCGTATTATCTACCTGAGATACCGATCACAAATCTCATTATCTAGCCTGAGATACCGATCACAAATCTCATTATCTACCTGAGATACCGATCACAAATCGTCATTATCTACCTGAGATACGATCACAAATCTCATTATCTACCTGAGATACCGATCACAAATCTTATTATCTACCTGAGATACCGATCACAAATCTATTATCTACCTGAGATACCGATCACAAATCTCATTATCTACCTGAGTACCGATCACAAATCGTATTATCTACCTGAGATACCGATCACAAATCTCATTATCTACCTGAGATACCGATCACAAATCGTATTATCTACCTGAATACCGATCACAAATCTATTATCTACCTGAGATACCGATCACAAATCTATTATCTACCTGAGATACCGATCACAAATCTCATTATCTACCTGAGATACCGATCACAAACTCATTATCTACCTGAGATACCGATCACAAATCTCATTATCTACTGAGATACCGATCACAAATCGTATTATCTACCTGAGATACCGATCACAAATCTCATTATCTACCTGAGATACCGATCACAAATCTATCTACCTGAGATACCGATCACAAATCTCATTATCTACCTGAGATACGATCACAAATCTCATTATCTACCTGAGATACCGATCACAAATCTCATTATCTACCTGAGATACCGATCACAAATCTCATTATCTACCTGAGATACCGATCACAAATCTCATTATCTACCTGAGATACCGATCACAAATCTCATTATCTACCTGAGATACCGATCACAAATCTCATTATCTACCTGAGATACCGATCACAAATCTCATTATCTACCTGAGATACCGATCACAAATCTCATTATCTACCTGAGATACCGATCACAAATCTCATTATCTACCTGAGATACCGATCACAATCTCATTATCTACCTGAGATACGATCACAAATCTATTATCTACCTGAGATACCGATCACAAATCTCTTAATCTACCTGAGATACCGATCACAAATCTCATATCTACCTGAGATACGATCACAAATCGTCATTATCTACCTGAGATACCGATCACAAATCTCATTATCTACCTGAGATACCGATCACAAATCTCATATCTACCTGAGATACCGATCACAAATCTCATTATCTACCTGAATACCGATCACAAATCTCATTATCTACCTGAGATACCGATCACAAATCTTCATTATCTACCTGAGATACCGATCACAAATCTCATTATCTACCTGAGATACCGATCACAAATCTCATTATCTACCTGAGATACCGATCACAAATCTCATTATCTACCTGAGATACCGATCACAAATCTCATTATCTACCTGAGATACCGATCAAATCTCATTATCTACCTGAGATACCGATCACAAATCTATTATCTACCTGAGATACCGATCACAAATCTATTATCTACCTGAGATACGATCACAAATTCATTATCTACCTGAGATACCGATCACAAATCTATATCTACCTGAGATACCGATCACAAATCTATTATCTACCTGAGATACCGATCACAAATCGTATTATCTACCTGAGATACCGATCACAAATCTCATTATCTACCTGAGATACCGATCACAAATCTCATTATCTACCTGAGATACCGATCAAAATCGTATTATCTACCTGAGATACCGATCACAAATCTCATTATCTACCTGAGATACCGATCACAAATCTATTATCTACCTGAGATACCGATCACAAATCTCGATTATCTACCTGAGATACCGATCACAAATATCATTATCTACCTGAGATACCGATCACAAATCTCATTATCTACCTGAGATACCGATCACAAATCTATTATCTACCTGAGATACCGATCACAAATCTCATTATCTACCTGAGATACCGATCACAAATCTATTATCTACCTGAGATACCGATCACAAATCTCATTATCTACCTGAGATACCGATCACAAATCTCATTATCTACCTGAGATACCGATCACAAATCTCATTATCTACCTGAGATACCGATCACAAATCTCATTATCTACCTGAGATACCGATCACAAATCTCATTATCTACCTGAGATACCGATCACAAATCTCATTATCTACCTGAGATACCGATCACAAATCTCATTATCTACCTGAGATACCGATCACAAATCTATTATCTACCTGAGATACCGATCACAAATCTATTATCTACCTGAGATACCGATCACAAATCTCATTATCTACCTGAGATACCGATCACAAATCTCATTATCTACCTGAGATACCGATCACAAATCTCATTATCTACCTGAGATACCGATCACAAATCTCATTATCTACCTGAGATACCGATCACAAATCTCATTATCTACCTGAGATACCGATCACAAATCTCATTATCTACCTGAGATACCGATCACAAATCTCATTATCTACCTGAGATACCGATCACAAATCTCATTATCTACCTGAGATACCGATCACAAATCTATTATCTACCTGAGATACCGATCACAAATCTCATTATCTACCTGAGATACCGATCACAAATCGTATTATCTACCTGAGATACCGATCACAAATCTCATTATCTACCTGAGATACCGATCACAAATCTATTATCTACCTGAGATACCGATCACAAATCGTATTATCTACCTGAGATACCGATCACAAATCTCATTATCTACCTGAGATACCGATCACAAATCTCATTATCTACCTGAGATACCGATCACAAATCTCATTATCTACCTGAGATACCGATCACAAATCTATTATCTACCTGAGATACCGATCACAAATCTCATTATCTACCTGAGATACCGATCACAAATCTCATTATCTACCTGAGATACCGATCACAAATCTATTATCTACCTGAGATACCGATCACAAATCTCATTATCTACCTGAGATACCGATCACAAATCTCATTATCTACCTGAGATACCGATCACAAATCTATTATCTACCTGAGATACCGATCACAAATCTATTATCTACCTGAGATACCGATCACAAATCTCATTATCTACCTGAGATACCGATCACAAATCTCATTATCTACCTGAGATACCGATCACAAATCTCATTATCTACCTGAGATACCGATCACAAATCTATTATCTACCTGAGATACCGATCACAAATCTCATTATCTACCTGAGATACCGATCACAAATCTCATTATCTACCTGAGATACCGATCACAAATCTCATTATCTACCTGAGATACCGATCACAAATCTATTATCTACCTGAGATACCGATCACAAATCTCATTATCTACCTGAGATACCGATCACAAATCTCATTATCTACCTGAGATACCGATCACAAATCTCATTATCTACCTGAGATACCGATCACAAATCTCATTATCTACCTGAGATACCGATCACAAATCTCATTATCTACCTGAGATACCGATCACAAATCTATTATCTACCTGAGATACCGATCACAAATCTCATTATCTACCTGAGATACCGATCACAAATCTCATTATCTACCTGAGATACCGATCACAAATCTCATTATCTACCTGAGATACCGATCACAAATCTCATTATCTACCTGAGATACCGATCACAAATCTATTATCTACCTGAGATACCGATCACAAATCTCATTATCTACCTGAGATACCGATCACAAATCTCATTATCTACCTGAGATACCGATCACAAATCTCATTATCTACCTGAGATACCGATCACAAATCTCATTATCTACCTGAGATACCGATCACAAATCTCATTATCTACCTGAGATACCGATCACAAATCTATTATCTACCTGAGATACCGATCACAAATCTCATATCTACCTGAGATACCGATCACAAATCTCATTATCTACCTGAGATACCGATCACAAATCTCATTATCTACCTGAGATACCGATCACAAATCTCATTATCTACCTGAGATACCGATCACAAATCATTATCTACCTGAGATACCGATCACAAATCTCATTATCTACCTGAGATACCGATCACAAATCTCATTATCTACCTGAGATACCGATCACAAATCGTATTATCTACCTGAGATACCGATCACAAATCTCATTATCTACCTGAGATACCGATCACAAATCTCATTATCTACCTGAGATACCGATCACAAATCTATTATCTACCTGAGATACCGATCACAAATTCATTATCTACCTGAGATACCGATCACAAATCTCATTATCTACCTGAGATACCGATCACAAATCTATTATCTACCTGAGATACCGATCACAAATCTATTATCTACCTGAGATACCGATCACAAATCTCATTATCTACCTGAGATACCGATCACAAATCTCATTATCTACCTGAGATACCGATCACAAATCTATTATCTACCTGAGATACCGATCACAAATCTCATTATCTACCTGAGATACCGATCACAAATCTCATTATCTACCTGAGATACCGATCACAAATCTCATTATCTACCTGAGATACCGATCACAAATCTCATTATCTACCTGAGATACCGATCACAAATCTCATTATCTACCTGAGATACCGATCACAAATCTATTATCTACCTGAGATACCGATCACAAATCTCATTATCTACCTGAGATACCGATCACAAATCTATTATCTACCTGAGATACCGATCACAAATCTATTATCTACCTGAGATACCGATCACAAATCTCATTATCTACCTGAGATACCGATCACAAATCTCATTATCTACCTGAGATACCGATCACAAATCTCATTATCTACCTGAGATACCGATCACAAATCTATTATCTACCTGAGATACCGATCACAAATCGTATTATCTACCTGAGATACCGATCACAAATCTCATTATCTACCTGAGATACCGATCACAAATCTTATTATCTACCTGAGATACCGATCACAAATCTATTATCTACCTGAGATACCGATCACAAATCTCATTATCTACCTGAGATACCGATCACAAATCTCATTATCTACCTGAGATACCGATCACAAATCTCATTATCTACCTGAGATACCGATCACAAATCTCATTATCTACCTGAGATACCGATCACAAATCTCATTATCTACCTGAGATACCGATCACAAATCTCATTATCTACCTGAGATACCGATCACAAATCTCATTATCTACCTGAGATACCGATCACAAATCTATTATCTACCTGAGATACCGATCACAAATCTATTATCTACCTGAGATACCGATCACAAATCTCATTATCTACCTGAGATACCGATCACAAATCTCATTATCTACCTGAGATACCGATCACAAATCTTATTATCTACCTGAGATACCGATCACAAATCTATTATCTACCTGAGATACCGATCACAAATCTCATTATCTACCTGAGATACCGATCACAAATCTCATTATCTACCTGAGATACCGATCACAAATCTCATTATCTACCTGAGATACCGATCACAAATCTATTATCTACCTGAGATACCGATCACAAATCTTATTATCTACCTGAGATACCGATCACAAATCTCATTATCTACCTGAGATACCGATCACAAATCTCATTATCTACCTGAGATACCGATCACAAATCTATTATCTACCTGAGATACCGATCACAAATCTCATTATCTACCTGAGATACCGATCACAAATCTATTATCTACCTGAGATACCGATCAAAATCGTATTATCTACCTGAGATACCGATCACAAATCTATTATCTACCTGAGATACCGATCACAAATCTCATTATCTACCTGAGATACCGATCACAAACTCATTATCTACCTGAGATACGATCACAAATCTTATTATCTACCTGAGATACCGATCACAAATCGTATTATCTACCTGAGATACCGATCACAAATCTCATTATCTACCTGAGATACCGATCACAAATCTCATTATCTACCTGAGATACCGATCACAAATCTCATATCTACCTGAGATACCGATCACAAATCTCATTATCTACCTGAGATACCGATCACAAATCTCATATCTACCTGAGATACCGATCACAAATCTCATATCTACCTGAGATACCGATCACAAATCTCATTATCTACCTGAGATACCGATCACAAATCTCATATCTACCTGAGATACCGATCACAAATCTCATTATCTACCTGAGATACCGATCACAAATCGTATTATCTACCTGAGATACCGATCACAAATCTCATTATCTACCTGAGATACCGATCACAAATCTCATTATCTACCTGAGATACCGATCACAAATCTTATTATCTATCTGAGATACCGATCACAAATCGTATTATCTACCTGAGATACCGATCACAAATCTCATTATCTACCTGAGATACCGATCACAAATCTCATTATCTACCTGAGATACCGATCACAAATCTCATTATCTACCTGAGATACCGATCACAAATCTCATTATCTACCTGAGATACCGATCACAAATCTTATTATCTACCTGAGATACCGATCACAAATCTCATTATCTACCTGAGATACCGATCACAAATCTCATTATCTACCTGAGATACCGATCACAAATCTATTATCTACCTGAGATACCGATCACAAATCGTATTATCTACCTGAGATACCGATCACAAATCTCATTATCTACCTGAGATACCGATCACAAATCTATTATCTACCTGAGATACCGATCACAAATCTCATTATCTACCTGAGATACCGATCACAAATCTATTATCTACTGAGATACCGATCACAAATCGTATTATCTACCTGAGATACCGATCACAAATCTCATTATCTACCTGAGATACCGATCACAAATCTCATTATCTACCTGAGATACCGATCACAAATCTCATTATCTACCTGAGATACCGATCACAAATCTATTATCTACCTGAGATACCGATCACAAATCTTATTATCTACCTGAGATACCGATCACAAATCTCATTATCTACCTGAGATACCGATCACAAATCTCATTATCTACCTGAGATACCGATCACAAATCTATTATCTACCTGAGATACCGATCACAAATCTCATTATCTACCTGAGATACCGATCACAAATCGTATTATCTACCTGAGATACCGATCAAAATCGTATTATCTACCTGAGATACCGATCACAAATCGTATTATCTACCTGAGATACCGATCACAAATCTCATTATCTACCTGAGATACCGATCACAAACTCATTATCTACCTGAGATACCGATCACAAATCTATTATCTATCTGAGATACCGATCACAAATCGTATTATCTACCTGAGATACCGATCACAAATCTCATTATCTACCTGAGATACCGATCACAAATCTCATTATCTACCTGAGATACCGATCACAAATCTCATATCTACCTGAGATACCGATCACAAATCTCATTATCTACCTGAGATACCGATCACAAATCTCATTATCTACCTGAGATACCGATCACAAATCTCATTATCTACCTGAGATACCGATCACAAATCTCATTATCTACCTGAGATACCGATCACAAATCTCATTATCTACCTGAGATACCGATCACAAATCTCATTATCTACCTGAGATACCGATCACAAATCTATTATCTACCTGAGATACCGATCACAAATCTCATTATCTACCTGAGATACCGATCACAAATCTCATTATCTACCTGAGATACCGATCACAAATCGTATTATCTACCTGAGATACGATCACAAATCTCATTATCTACCTGAGATACCGATCACAAATCTCATTATCTACCTGAGATACCGATCACAAATCTCATTATCTACCTGAGATACCGATCACAAATCTCATTATCTACCTGAGATACCGATCACAAATCTCATTATCTACCTGAGATACCGATCACAAATCTCATTATCTACCTGAGATACCGATCACAAATCTCATATCTACCTGAGATACCGATCACAAATCTCATTATCTACCTGAGATACCGATCACAAATCTCATTATCTACCTGAGATACCGATCACAAATCTCATTATCTACCTGAGATACCGATCACAAATCTCATTATCTACCTGAGATACCGATCACAAATCTCATTATCTACCTGAGATACCGATCACAAATCGTATTATCTACCTGAGATACCGATCACAAATCTCATTATCTACCTGAGATACCGATCACAAATCTTATTATCTACCTGAGATACCGATCACAAATCGTATTATCTACCTGAGATACCGATCACAAATTCATTATCTACCTGAGATACCGATCACAAATCTCATATCTACCTGAGATACCGATCACAAATCGTATTATCTACCTGAGATACCGATCACAAATCGTATTATCTACCTGAGATACCGATCACAAATCTCATTATCTACCTGAGATACCGATCACAAATCTCATATCTACCTGAGATACCGATACAAATCGTATTATCTACCTGAGATACCGATCACAAATCTCATTATCTACCTGAGATACCGATCACAAATCTCATTATCTACCTGAGATACCGATCACAAATCTCATTATCTACCTGAGATACCGATCACAAATCTCATTATCTACCTGAGATACCGATCACAAATCTCATTATCTACCTGAGATACCGATCACAAATCTATTATCTACCTGAGATACCGATCACAAATCTCATTATCTACCTGAGATACCGATCACAAATCGTATTATCTACCTGAGATACCGATCACAAATCTCATTATCTACCTGAGATACCGATCACAAATCTCATTATCTACCTGAGATACCGATCAAAATCGTATTATCTACCTGAGATACCGATCACAAATCTCATTATCTACCTGAGATACCGATCACAAATCTTATTATCTACCTGAGATACCGATCACAAATCTCATTATCTACCTGAGATACCGATCACAAATCTCATTATCTACCTGAGATACCGATCACAAATCTTATTATCTACCTGAGATACCGATCACAAATCGTATTATCTACCTGAGATACCGATCACAAATCTCATTATCTACCTGAGATACCGATCACAAATCTCATTATCTACCTGAGATACCGATCACAAATCTCATTATCTACCTGAGATACCGATCACAAATCTCATTATCTACCTGAGATACCGATCACAAATCTTATTATCTATCTGAGATACCGATCACAAATCTCATTATCTACCTGAGATACCGATCACAAATCTCATTATCTACCTGAGATACCGATCACAAATCGTATTATCTACCTGAGATACCGATCACAAATCGTATTATCTACCTGAGATACCGATCACAAATCTCATTATCTACCTGAGATACCGATCACAAATCGTATTATCTACCTGAGATACCGATCACAAATCTCATTATCTACCTGAGATACCGATCACAAATCTTATTATCTACCTGAGATACCGATCACAAATCGTATTATCTACCTGAGATACCGATCACAAATCTCATTATCTACCTGAGATACCGATCACAAATCTCATTATCTACCTGAGATACCGATCACAAATCTCATTATCTACCTGAGATACCGATCACAAATCTTTATCTACCTGAGATACCGATCACAAATCTCATTATCTACCTGAGATACCGATCACAAATCTCATTATCTACCTGAGATACCGATCACAAATCGTATTATCTACCTGAGATACCGATCACAAATCTCATTATCTACCTGAGATACCGATCACAAATCTATTATCTACCTGAGATACCGATCAAAATCGTATTATCTACCTGAGATACCGATCACAAATCTATTATCTACCTGAGATACCGATCACAAATCTCATTATCTACCTGAGATACCGATCACAAATCGTATTATCTACCTGAGATACCGATCACAAATCTTATTATCTATCTGAGATACCGATCACAAATCGTATTATCTACCTGAGATACCGATCACAAATCTCATTATCTACCTGAGATACCGATCACAAATCTCATTATCTACCTGAGATACCGATCACAAATCTCATTATCTACCTGAGATACCGATCACAAATCTCATATCTATCTGAGATACCGATCACAAATCTCATATCTACCTGAGATACCGATCACAAATCTCATTATCTACCTGAGATACCGATCACAAATCTCATTATCTACCTGAGATACCGATCACAAATCTCATTATCTACCTGAGATACCGATCACAAATCTATTATCTACCTGAGATACCGATCACAAATCTCATTATCTACCTGAGATACCGATCACAAATCTCATTATCTACCTGAGATACCGATCACAAATCGTATTATCTACCTGAGATACCGATCACAAATCTCATTATCTACCTGAGATACCGATCACAAATCGTATTATCTACCTGAGATACCGATCACAAATCGTATTATCTACCTGAGATACCGATCACAAATCGTATTATCTACCTGAGATACCGATCACAAATCTCATTATCTACCTGAGATACCGATCACAAATCTCATATCTACCTGAGATACCGATCACAAATCTCATTATCTACCTGAGATACCGATCACAAATCTTATTATCTACCTGAGATACCGATCACAAATCTCATATCTACCTGAGATACCGATCACAAATCTCATATCTACCTGAGATACCGATCACAAATCTCATTATCTACCTGAGATACCGATCACAAATCTCATTATCTACCTGAGATACCGATCACAAATCTCATTATCTACCTGAGATACCGATCACAAATCTCATTATCTACCTGAGATACCGATCACAAATCTCATTATCTACCTGAGATACCGATCACAAATCGTATTATCTACCTGAGATACCGATCACAAATCTCATTATCTACCTGAGATACCGATCACAAATCTTATTATCTACCTGAGATACCGATTACAAATCGTATTATCTACCTGAGATACCGATCACAAATTTCATTATCTACCTGAGATACCGATCACAAATCTCATATCTACCTGAGATACCGATCACAAATCGTATTATCTACCTGAGATACCGATCACAAATCGTATTATCTACCTGAGATACCGATCACAAATCTCATTATCTACCTGAGATACCGATCACAAATCTCATATCTACCTGAGATACCGATACAAATCGTATTATCTACCTGAGATACCGATCACAAATCTCATTATCTACCTGAGATACCGATCACAAATCTCATTATCTACCTGAGATACCGATCACAAATCTCATTATCTACCTGAGATACCGATCACAAATCTCATTATCTACCTGAGATACCGATCACAAATCTCATTATCTACCTGAGATACCGATCACAAATCTTATTATCTACCTGAGATACCGATCACAAATCTCATTATCTACCTGAGATACCGATCACAAATCTTATTATCTATCTGAGATACCGATCACAAATCGTATTATCTACCTGAGATACCGATCACAAATCTCATTATCTACCTGAGATACCGATCACAAATCTCATTATCTACCTGAGATACCGATCACAAATCTCATATCTACCTGAGATACCGATCACAAATCTTATTATCTATCTGAGATACCGATCACAAATCGTATTATCTACCTGAGATACCGATCACAAATCTCATTATCTACCTTAGATACCGATCACAAATCTTATTATCTATCTGAGATACCGATCACAAATCGTATTATCTACCTGAGATACCGATCACAAATCTCATATCTACCTGAGATACCGATCACAAATCTCATTATCTACCTGAGATACCGATCACAAATCTCATTATCTACCTGAGATACCGATCACAAATCGTATTATCTACCTGAGATACCGATCACAAATCTCATTATCTACCTGAGATACCGATCACAAATCTTATTATCTATCTGAGATACCGATACAAATCGTATTATCTACCTGAGATACCGATCACAAATCTCATTATCTACCTGAGATACCGATCACAAATCTCATTATCTACCTGAGATACCGATCACAAATCTCATTATCTACCTGAGATACCGATCACAAATCTTATTATCTATCTGAGATACCGATCACAAATCGTATTATCTACCTGAGATACCGATCACAAATCTCATTATCTACCTGAGATACCGATCACAAATCTCATTATCTACCTGAGATACCGATCACAAATCTCATTATCTACCTGAGATACCGATCACAAATCTTATTATCTATCTGAGATACCGATCACAAATCGTATTATCTACCTGAGATACCGATCACAAATCTCATTATCTACCTGAGATACCGATCACAAATCTCATTATCTACCTGAGATACCGATCACAAATCTCATATCTACCTGAGATACCGATCACAAATCTCATTATCTACCTGAGATACCGATCACAAATCTCATATCTACCTGAGATACCGATCACAAATCTCATATCTACCTGAGATACCGATCACAAATCTCATTATCTACCTGAGATACCGATCACAAATCTCATATCTACCTGAGATACCGATCACAAATCTCATTATCTACCTGAGATACCGATCACAAATCTCATTATCTACCTGAGATACCGATCACAAATCTCATATCTACCTGAGATACCGATCACAAATCTCATTATCTACCTGAGATACCGATCACAAATCTCATTATCTACCTGAGATACCGATCACAAATCTCATTATCTACCTGAGATACCGATCACAAATCTCATTATCTACCTGAGATACCGATCACAAATCTCATTATCTACCTGAGATATTCGCTCACCAATTTGCCCAATGATTCCCTAAGCAGCGCTTTGCCGCCGAACTGAGACTCGACCCGGCGTTTAACCAGCGACCAGGCCATGGGCACCACCTCCAGCGGGATGCCGCCCTTCCACTTCTGGCCGAACTGGCTGCTGTACTTGCTCTCGTCGCACACGATCACCAGGGTGCCGGCGGCCGTGTCAACAATTTTCTCCTGCAGCAGGCAGCCGCCGCCGCCTTTGATCATGTTCAGCTCGGCGTCGATCTCGTCGGCGCTGTCAGCCGACCAGTCCAGCTCTTCGTCGCAGTGCTCCAGCTCGAATAGGCGAAGGCCGCGCTCCAGGATCAGCTGCTTGGCCTGGGGCAGGGGTAACACACAGATGAGTTAGCATTAGCATGACCTTTGACCTTTGACCCACTGTCTCAACATGACCCTTGACCTATTGTCTTAACATGACCTTTGACACATTGTCTAACACGTTGACCCATTGTCTAACACGTTGACCCATTGTCTAACACGTTGACTCATTGTCTAACACGTTGACCCATTGTCTAACATGACTCTTGACCCACTGGTTTAACATGACCCTTGACCTATTGTATTAGCATAACTCTTAACCAATTGTACTAACATGACCTTTGACCCATTGTCTAACATAACCCTCGATCCATTGTCTAACATAACCCTTGATCCATTGTCTAACATAACCCTCGATCCATTGTCTAACATAAAATTTGAACTATTGTTTAACATGAACTTTGACACATGGTCTAATATGACCCTTGACCCATCGTCTTAGCGTGACCTTTGACCCATAGTCTTGATAAGATCTTTTGATCCCATAACTCGACTTTAACTTTGACCAAGACGCGACAACACCTTCGATTCAAGAGACTACTTTTAGTAGGGCAGTTCGAACATCTTTTTAGCTAATAAACAACACCGCGTACTCGTACCAGCTCTAGCTTCAGGCCAAACCGCTCTCATTTATCCCTATTTTGCATCGCATCAATCACTTCCGCTGCTAATAAATAGCAAATCCCAAGCCAGACTATAGGAAAGTGTCCGAATACAGTACGAGCTCCGGACACTGCTGTAAGCCGGTTTCTGAGGCATAAATCAGATATGTGGGATAATATTATGCAAAATATACCCTGCCGCCGTTATTAAACAAGTAAGCAAATTAGGGAATAGATTTCACTAGCGATTCTTCCAGCTTCAAATTTCAGTAGCAACCCAGTGACCAACCCTCCTGTCCATCAGTAGCAACCCAGTGACCAACCCTCCTGTGCATCAGTAGCAACCCAGTGACCAACCCTCCTGTCCATCAGTAGCAACCCAGTGACCAACCCTCCTGTGCATCAGTAGCAACCCAGTGACCAACCCTCCTGTCCATCAGTAGCAACCCAGTGACCAACCCTCCTGTCCATCAGTAGCAACCCAGTGACCAACCCTCCTGTCCATCAGTAGCAACCAGTGACCAACCCTCCTGTCCATCAGTAGCAACCCAGTGACCAACCCTCCTGTGCATCAGTAGCAACCCAGTGACCAACCCTCCTGTCCATCAGTAGCAACCCAGTGACCAACCCTCCTGTCCATCAGTAGCAACCCAGTGACCAACCCTCCTGTCCATCAGTAGCAACCCAGTGACCAACCCTCCTGTCCATCAGTAGCAACCCAGTGACCAACCCTCCTGTGCATCAGTAGCAACCCAGTGACCAACCCTCCTGTCCATCAGTAGCAACCCAGTGACCAACCCTCCTGTCCATCAGTAGCAACCCAGTGACCAACCCTCCTGTCCATCAGTAGCAACCCAGTGACCAACCCTCCTGTCCATCAGTAGCAACCCAGTGACCAACCCTCCTGTCCTTCAGTAGCAACCCAGTGACCAACCCCAGCCGCTCACCTGATAGGAGGTCGGGATGCACCTGACAGACCAGCCGCGCTGTCGAATGAGTTCAGCTGCGGGCCAAACAAGTCAGTTTTCGATTATCTTTTAACCAAGCACGTCTGAATCAAAGGAATTAATGTTTTGCCTGTTTAGAGACTGACAAGCTGACATTTAAAAAACGGCTGTCGCCAAATAGTCAGGACATCAAAGGCGCTAAATAGTCAGGACATCAAAGGCGCCAAATAGTCAGGACATCAAAGGCGCTAAATAGTCAGGACATCAAAGGCGCCAAATAGTCAGGACATCAAAGGCGCCAAATAGTCAGGACATCAAAGGCGCTAAATAGTCAGGACATCAAAGGCGCCAAATAGTCAGGACATCAAAGGCGCCAAATAGTCGGGCATCAGTGACGCCAAATAGTCAGGATTTCAGTGGCGCCAAATAGTCAGGATTTCAGTGGCGCCAAATAGTCAGGATTTCAGTGGCGCCAAATAGTCAGGATTTCATTGGCGCCAAATAGTCAGGATTTCAGTGGCGCCAAATAGTCAGGATTTCATTGGCGCCAAATAGTCAGGATTTCAGTGACGCCAAATAGTCAGGATTTCATTGGCGCCAAATAGTCAGGATTTCATTGGCGCCAAATAGTCAGGATTTCATTGGCGCCAAATAGTCAGGATTTAATTGGCGCCAAATAGTCAGGATTTCAGTGGCGCCAAATAGTCAGGATTTAATTGGCGCCAAATAGTCAGGATTTCAGTGGCGCCAAATAGTCAGGATTTCATTGGCGCCAAATAGTCAGGATTTCATTGGCGCCAAATAGTCAGGATTTCATTGGCGCCAAATAGTCAGGATTTAATTGGCGCCAAATAGTCAGGATTTCAGTGGCGCCAAATAGTCAGGATTTCATTGGCGCCAAATAGTCAGGATTTCAGTGACGCCAAATAGTCAGGATTTCATTGGCGCCAAATAGTCAGGATTTCATTGGCGCCAAATAGTCAGGATTTCATTGGCGCCAAATAGTCAGGATTTCAGTGACGCCAAATAGTCAGGATTTCAGTGGCGCCAAATAGTCAGGATTTCAGTGGCGCCAAATAGTCAGGATTTCATTGGCGCCAAATAGTCAGGATTTCATTGGCACCAAATAGTCAGGATTTCATTGGCGCCAAATAGTCAGGATATCAGTGGCGCCAAACAGAATTAAGTGGCGCCATGGCTAACTAGGAATCAGTGTGATTGTGGCAAGACACAATTAGAGAATAGAAAATGATACACAGAGAAAGCACAAGCTATATAAGCATAGATATCAATTCTATCCCAAGCAATAAAGCCGGTTAGGACGCCCTCTAGCAGAGCAGCATTATTAGATTAGTCAGCCAACGCGCGCACAAAAGAAATATCCTTGCCGGGGTCCAGCTAGTCAGCAAGAAAGAAAATTGCATTTTCAAAGTAATTCTCCAGTCCTGAATACGGACAGATACCCGCCTATCCAGCGCGACCCAAATTTTATTGCATTATAACGCATGGTCGCAATATTTTTTCTATATTGCCAGGGATTATTGGGCTGGACTATATTGGCTTCAAGGTTTGAAGCAGGCCAGACCCAGTCGTTTTTTTAATAAATGAAGCCATATTGTCATATTTTAAAGTGCACTTGCCTTTAATATTAGGGATAAAAATGGGATCTCGAATATAATGGTGGGAAACGTAAAATCCATCGACGTCTGAAACCCTGTAACCAGTGAGACCCTGTAACAGGTGAAAACCTGTAACAGGTGAAAACCTGTAACAGGTGAAAACCTGTAACAGGTGAAAACCTGTAACAGGTGAAAACCTGTAACAGGTGAAAACCTGTAACAGGTGAAAACCTGTAACAGGTGAAAACCTGTAACAGGTGAAACCCTGTAACAGGCAAAAACTATGTAACAGGTAAAAGGCCAATAGGTAAGAAACTGTTAACACACTTCGAAAAAACTATCAGGGTAGCCCCATAGTTCTAAAAACAGCTGTAACTAGAATTCCAGTCTATTGAAGGTTAAATTACTCTACAATAGAAGCCATCACTAAAACTTCTTCCTTTCGTTTAACTGTTAATAAACCAAGGCTTAATTAGCAATACAAATAGTTGGCTACTGCCTTCAATAGGCGCATAAAGAGTTTCCTTTAGCAGCCAGATTGTGCCGCATACTGCAAACACTTGCAAACTCTGTCATGCACTCTCATCTCAACTTTCTCCCTCTATCGCTCCCAGCAGTTGAGTTGGTTTCGCTGCCCTTTCCCCGCCCAAAGCTTCTGCTGAGAAGGAATGGTTTAGAATTGCCATCGGAATGAGCTCGATAAGTGCGAAGCGAGGATTTTGTCGCGGCCCGGAGGGAGAAGGGAATGCAAGATAGAGCGGATGAGAAGGGGGGAAGAGAAATGATTGAAGAGATGGCTAGGCTGCTGCATTTCCTCATCTAGCAGGTGCTCCCAGCTTCTGGCTTTTCAAGAGCGCCTGTCGACCCTCTTATGCATGTCACCTGCCTGTCTGTCTGCCTGCTTTTCAACATGTTAATAGTAGACCTGAGCACGTTGATAAAAATGCAGATAACTAAACACTAAGGATGCTGATTTTTCTTGCACAGCTGAGATGGGCTGTGTGCATAGCTGGGTGTGTGCATAGCTGAGATGGGTGTGTGCATAGCTGGGTGTGTGCATAGCTGAGATGGGTGTGTGCATAGCTGGGGTGTGTGCATGGCTGGGGTGTGTGCATAGCTTGGGTGTGTGCATAGCTTGGGTGTGTGCATAGCTTGGGTGTGTGCATAGCTCGGGTGTGTGCATGGCTGGGTTGTGTGCATAGCTGGGTGTGTGCATAGCTGGGTGTGTGCATAGCTGAGATGGGTGTGTGCATAGCTGGGTGTGTGCATAGCTGAGATGGGTGTGTGCATAGCTGAGATGGGCGTGTGCATAGCTGAGGTGTGTGCATAGCTGGGTGTATGCATAGCTGGGTGTGTGCATAGCTGAGGTGTGTGCATAGCTGGGTGTGTGCATAGCTGAGGTGTGTGCATAGCTGGGGGTGTGTGCATAGCTGGGGGTGTGCATAGCTGAGGTGTGTGCATAGCTGGGGGTGTGTGCATAGCTGGGTGTGTGCATAGCTGAGGTATGTGCATAGCTGGGGGTGTGCATAGCTGAGATGGGTGTGTGCATAGCTGGGGGTGTGCATAGCTGAGATGGGTGTGTGCATAGCTGAGATGGGTGTGTGCATAGCTGAGATGGGTGTGTGCATAGCTGGGGGTGTGCATAGCTGAGATGGGTGTGTGCATAGCTGAGGTGTGCATAGCTGAGGTGTGTGCATAGCTGGGTGTGTGCATAGCTGAGTGTGTGCATAGCTGAGTGTGTGCATAGCTGAGGTGTGTGCATAGCTGGGGGTGTGCATAGCTGAGATGTGTGCATAGCTGGGTGTGTGCATAGCTGAGGTGTGTGCATAGCTGTTATGTGCATGGCAGTTATGTGCATGGCTGTTATGTGCATGGCTGTTATGTGCATGGCTGTTATGTGCATGGCAGTTATGTGCATGGCAGTTATGTGCATGGCAGTTATGTGCATGGCTGTTATGTGCATGGCTGTTATGTGCATGGCAGTTATGTGCATGGCAGTTATGTGCATGGCAGTTATGTGCATGGCTGTTATGTGCATGGCAGTTATGTGCATGGCTGTTATGTGCATGGCTGTTATGTGCATGGCTGTTATGTGCATGGCTGTTATGTGCATGGCAGTTATGTGCATGGCTGTTATGTGCATGGCAGTTATGTGCATGGCTGTTATGTGCATGGCAGTTATGTGCATGGCAGTTATGTGCATGGCTGTTATGTGCATGGCAGTTATGTGCATGGCTGTTATGTGCATGGCAGTCAGACTAAGGACAAAAGAAACGAGAGTGCTTCAAACTGTAAGCAAAGTGAAAGGCAGGCTGTTCAGAATTCCATAGTTGGGAATCGAATCGAGTGGCCTAAAAAACCAAAGAAAGCCATAAAGAAAACAGGTCTTTCACATTGTTTTCTTACTAATTAAAAGGAGCTAGAAGATTGCGTGACCAGCGCCATGCAGGGAGATGGTGAATGAGACCGGTCACTTCCGCTCCACTCAGCATCCTCTCCCATTATTGACTCCCTCTCGTGCACTCAGGAGAGCACAATCGATCGAGTTGGGAGCTGTCCCCAAAACCAGACCGCCTTTCTTCGCTTGGCTGTGCCTCAGCCATGCAGCCTATCCCCAGTGCTTACTATATAACTAATCTTTCCCACTATGTCCATATTCGTCTCGGGAATTAAGTTTCAGCGAGTTATGCGAGAGGGAGAAAAATTGGGACAAGCCACTTCGGAAGCTGGGTAGAGGCTTAAGTCTGAAGTCCGGCATCAACAGCGGCGATGAGATGGCCTGAGAGTCGACACAGGCTTTTTAAATCTCTACAAGACTTAATATACGAGGGGTGTCCCAAAAGTTCCCGGAATGTCTAACGTAGCTCTTCAACGGAGCCATGATGTTTCACGCCCTTGGTGTCAAATGAAAGGAAGTTTTGTCACGAAGAAAATGAAGTTAAAAGCATGTTGATATCTGTTTTTATTCAGGAGCTGCAGCAAGAAACGTGCGCAAAGGTCAGGGGTACTGTTACACAACCTCACATATCACTGAAAATAATTTTTCATCTTCGTTTTTGGATATTTTCATTTTGAATTCGTGCTACTAACGTCTCAGAAAGACGTGGTAGTGTCTATGGAAAAAAGCAGAAATGCTCATTAAGCTAATCTGAGCTTTTGCGCGAGTGCAGATAATTCTTACCAAGTGCTTGCTTTCAACTTGAAATCTCTTTGCCAAATTGGGTTCTCTTCAGAGCCTCGAAAGTCAGCGAAGTCAAGTTTTTGTCCTTTGGTCAGTAGGATGGAGTGGAGCCAAGATTTCTGACCACTTATTCTCCATCCATGGTAAGAAAAGCCTGAAAAAACTGCCATTTACGAATGGATCGAACGCTTTAGAGACGGTCCAGAAAATTCGTAGCCGGTGTTCCAGAACCGCAGTGAACTTGAAGGCTTCACTCGTCGCGTCATCCTGCATCATGAAATGCCTCGAACTGTTTTTGCCCAGGCCATCGACGGCATGCTTTCAAAGTGGCAGAGGTGTATTCAGCTGAATGGGGACTACGTGGAGAAGCCGCAGGCTGAGCTTGACGATTCGCTTTGAATTTTGAATCGGTGCATGTCCCAAGGATTCATCAACGGTATGAACTGTTCTGTGTTTTATTGTTTAAAATCATTGCCATAGATTTTTGAGGTTGTGTAACACTACCCCTGACCTTTGCGCACGTTTCTTGCTGCAGCTCCTGAATAAAAACAGATATCAACATGCTTTTAACTTCATTTTCTTCGTGACAAAACTTCCTTTCATTTGACACCAAGGGCGTGAAACATCATGGCTCCGTTGAAGAGCTACGTTAGACATTCCGGGAACTTTTGGGACACCCCTCGTAAAATGGTACGGCGAAACTTGGAAGTCGAGATAAACCCTATTCGATTTGCGCGCTGGTATAAACGCGCACAGTGGTATAAGCGCGTATTCTGTTATAAGCGCGCCTTGCAGTTGTGCGCAGATTATTAACGAAAAGTAGCAGAAAAGCGCGCAGACATGAAAGTCAGTGCGCAAATTTTAAAACTGCTCGTATTGCAATATTTTCCCAACCCATACTTTCTGGTAAGGTCGTTATTTCCATCTCTATTCCCTATCTTTTCCTTCCCTCTCGTTATCGACTTCAGAAGGCGCTGTAGAAAGTAGAAAGTACCTAACGCTAAGGACCGTCAACCTCCTTTTTCCTCTTCATCAAGTCCTGCCCAGTTCACGGCTACACGCTCCTCAATTCCAAAACTCTCCCCCCTGTTTCCCCTACCATCGCCTACGCATTCAATGAACAACCCCCCTCCTCTCCAAAATTCTGCCGGTCGCCACTCTAGTTGGGAAACACGGCATGAAGAGCTGGCTACAGACAGGGGGCGATAGCATGAAGGCGCGCGGCGATCTCACTGTGAGCATAGCACACTCTTATTATTCAACAGTCAAAGCAGTTTTAACAACTTTGACGGGCTGCTTGACTTGAGAGGCTTGAGGAAAAATAACTGATATTTGGAGAGCTAAAGTGGATTAGGTGATGGGTTTCCTAACATGTGCGAGTCCTCCCGTGAGTCTCTGCCTCCCCCCCCTCCATGAAGCCTTCAGTGAGTCTCTGCCACCCACCCCTCCATGACAGGCTTCAGTGAATCTCTGCCACCCCCTCCATGACAGCCTTCAGTGAGTCTCTGCCACCCACCCCTCCATGGCAGCCTTCAGCGAGTGTCTGCCACCCACCCTCTCCATGACAGCCTTCAGTGAGTCTCTGCCACCCCTCCATGACAGCCTTCAGTGAGTCTCCGCCACCCACTCCCTCCATGACAGCCTTCAGTGAGTCTCTGCCACCCCTCAATGACAGCCTTTAGAAGAGCCCATTAACCCTAACACATTCTGTAAGTCAGTTTTACAAATTAATCATAAAATATAAATTAGTTCTTACAGATTCTGTCGATCACATGCACCATTGTTCTGCCAGAGCCGATGCCAATAGTTTGACAATTCTAAAAAATTTTTCCAAATGTAAAAATGCCACAAATTAAAGTATACACTATACAATAACTAAATATTTCAAATGGAAAGGTGACTCACTTGCAAGTGTTCATCAACAGCAGCATAGGCTGCCTGCTTCCTTGCAACATCCTTTTTGTAATCTACACTGTTGTGACGATTTGTGGAATTCATTGTTCTTGTTTTTAGATTGTTTAATATTCAATGATTCATTAAAATATCTGCAATTTTTGTTTGGATGCAGCTGTTAATTGAATATACAACTATGAACATAATTAATTTATTTCAACCTATAACAAATATAAAAATTCATGCTATTCATAAATCTTTTAAAATAAAATAAAATGATCAATTTTAGGCTAATGATGATATTTGCAGATTTGAATAGGCTAAATGCAACTAAAATGCCTATTTTGAATTATAGAAATCAATCAAAATTATGATTTGCCTATTGTCTATGCTCATTAAGGCTAATTGTCAAAGCAAAATATTTTTATGTTTTTATATACTAGCAAACTGAAATATCTTCTGCGACACTTATAGACTTAGACTATAATGATATATGCAACCTCTAAATGTCCTTTGAACATGCAAAACTAGTCCAAGAAAAATTCTTGCATTCAACAAGGACAGAACAAAGTGTTAGGAAGTCTAGTACCATATATATAGTATATATTAGGGAGTCTAGGAAGTTTTTTATGTGCACTATATAGCAGCAGATGCTAAACTCCTGTCATATACCATTATCAAATATCAAAGCTATTATATTATATATACATAGTTGCATTGAAACATGACAATATTTTTTTTGAGGTGAGTATCTTATAATAATATTAAAATGCACATAGTATCTTATTACTATTATATACAAAGAAATAATTTGATTTAAGTTAATATAAGCCTAATATAAACATTTTGATAAATATAATACTAAACAAATATTTTTTTGTAATTATACAATATCACTTTATTAAACCTCCTTACTTTGTGCAATCAATTTTTTATCAACTCCCTTGGCCACCTCCAAGTCTATTAAGGCATTGATATATATGCTAAAGGTGTGATCTGACCCTCCTATATATAGCATGCAATGCTGTAAATTCTCACATATATGGTATACACTTAGGACTATAGGACAAGGCTAGATTTCCTACTATAAATAATAAGCAATTGGCTAAATTTTATAATTATATTCAAGTAAAAGCCACAATATACTGTAAGGCCAATTTCATGGCCTACTTTTTTTCAAAGGGAGCAATATGACTTTATCTCTAGTATAAATTAACATTGCTCTGCCACCTATCATTATGACATTATAGTAAATATATTAGGCCTATAGTAAAGAAGAATATATTTTATCATCATAGTTGCCATATAAATTCATGAGCATCATGGCATAGCCATATAGGCCTAGGCATAGTCATACTTATACATAGTGATACTCAAATAAGAACAATATAGGCCCCCTACAATGATTATATTAGATCAGGGCCTACTATTAGATCAATCATTACATTTACAAAATGATTTCACAATATATAAAACTTCTAAAAACTAACTTTATTTTGTGCAGGCCTATATTATAAGTGAAATTATATACAATTATAGTCATAGATTAGGTTTCAAAGTGTGTTAGGCCCTGCTATAATTTAACTTTAGTTTTTTGGTACAAAATACAAACATGCATAGAAAATAGAGCAAGAATGAGGAATAGTGAGGTATCACCTCCTATAAATAAGTTTGAATGATTCAATTGATACTTGTCTACTATCTTGATTCTCCAGACTTAAGTGTTGTACTGTACTAGTGCTAATTATATCCCTTTATAATAGTATTCTTGAATATTCTTTCCATGTAATATCTGTATAATCGAATAATATTGTAGCCTTTCTTAGAAATCACCTGTATAACTTTTGCTGACACATTTTCAGACAGATCTTCCGACACTTTTTATGACACTTAAAATGTTGCAAAAAGTGTCTGAAAAGTGTCGTATGGTTAACTTCTACCAACATATCTTCCGACACTTAAAATGTTGCTTCTTAGAGCTAGGTGATGTGTATATATAGCTCGTACTATTCATGTAAGCTTATATGTATGTTTGTTAAGTACGCACTACTTAGAAGCCTGCAGTGCACATTTTAATTGTGTTGCGCGTTTTTGTTATAAATGTATCGGGAAATCAGGGGTATATATAAGAGCAATTTTGCAGCAAATAAACTCTAACTGGCTTTTACCTATGAGCAAATATTGCAAACAAAATAAGCAGTTCAATCTATACATTTCAAAGTCTTTCAAGTTAAATAGCAACTTATTCATTTACAAAAGCTGAGAGCAGTACCAAGAAACTTGCTAAGAGAAGGGAATCGGGGAATAATTCACAGAAGTGTAGGCCTATTACGAGAGGCGTCGTGACCCTCTAGTCTCATCTCAGTAAATGCCCGATCAGGACTATCTACTAATTCATGTACCAGTACTAGACCGCTCAGGCGATAAGCTACCAGAACGCTACTAAGAATGCTACCCAGAAATATTTACATGGAATTCTAAGAAACAAGTAGAAATTGAAAAGAGAGAAATAAAAAACCCTGTTACAACTTGGTGGCAATTAGTGGGATAGTTGGAGGACAGAAATAAGCCCTACGACAACTTTTGTGGCAGCTCGTAGGATATTCAATAAACACTAGCATCAATATAGTTATGAGTTTAGAAAGACAGAGCCGAAAGGCCTGTCACAGTACATTAAACATTTATAATTATATACAATATTATATTATTTATCAATATCATACACATCAAAAAGAAAAGGTACAATGATTCTAAATCTGAATTTGAACTTATATGCACAAAACAGACTTTTTAATGGTTTGAACAGTAGGCCTACCCTAATACAAACAAGTACACTTCTGACCATTCGTTTTTGAATGTTTGACTGTTTTTGATTGACTTTGAACACAAAATATAGTTCGTTTCTAGGAATTTATTTTTCAAACTTTACCAAAATTAGGGTGCCTGTTTGTTTTTTAAAAACCCGCAACTTTTTTATAGCCATAACGCCGCATCAAATTTTGTGTGGTCTATTAAATTACAAACTTTAATTTTATAAATGTTGTTTTAAAGCTGTTTAATACTCTCAAACAGTGAAGGGAAAAGATTAGCTCTTTCCTACCGGACTCTACTATTTCTACTGTGTGGCGGCCAGACTGGTGAGCGGGACCCGCCTGTACACAGTAGGCCCCTGCACGCCTGGCTGCTGGGGAGTTTTGCCCAGCCAGCCAGTTCGATCTGACTCACACCTCCCGTTAAAGTATAAATGACTATGCTTAAACAAATATACGCAAGAGCTTTTTGCTCGCTTGCCACTTTTAAAGCTACCACTCGCAAGCCGCTTTAACCGGATATTTTAAACGAGAGCTAAAATCTTTCATTCCTTTGACTGCGTGTGTATAGAAATGAAAACCTACATTCCCACAAGAAGAATAGGCATTTAATATGCAGTTAAAAACGAAAAGTTTTGATCTGGTAATTTTTCCTAAGACTTACTATAAGCATTGAGGGAGGGGCAATGCAGAAAAAATCTGCCGCGTGGCAAAATGCGCTACAGGACAAAACATAGCGGGCAAACCAGCT
This sequence comes from Macrostomum lignano, assembly GCA_002269645.1. NCBI lineage: Eukaryota > Metazoa > Platyhelminthes > Macrostomidae > Macrostomum > Macrostomum lignano. The sequence goes on along the minus strand of NIVC01005047.1, from coordinate 2,844 downwards.
CCTTCGGCGGGCAAATCGCTCGCTGGCAATTCACTCGCGGGCAAAATGCACTTCGGGGAAATCTCAGCGGGAGTATAGCTCGGCGGGCAATTCGTCTACTGGCAATTCTCATGGACCCTTGGTTCTTGCCGGTTCTGGCAGGTGGCTATAGCCGATTTGCTGCATGGAACGTGACACCCTTTGCTCTCTCTCTCTCTCGCCCATTGTTTTCGACCCGCGGCCGATTGGCCAGTCAGTCCCTCCTATCGATCCTTTAAATTCTCTCTCCTCCGCACCGCGCTGATTGGCTGCATGGCCACTCATCCTCAACTCTCTCCCTCCTTTCTCTTTTTAGTGTTAAATTTTGCCGTCTGGCTAACCTCCTCCCCTAACCTTGGCTCGTTCGGCGACACCTCGTCGTGTGATACTGGTATTTGCTCTGAAACTGTGTGCTGTTTCTGTGCCGCCGTTTCACTGCGAAGACTCGATCGATTCATTGCGAAGATTTTATTCGGAAAATCAACAATCGAACGGCAAAATAGCTATAGCCCAGTAAATCTAGTATAGGCTCTACAGCTCGATCTGTGCGTCCTCTGTGAGGCCTCTGGACCCAGGCTCTACTCTGTGCGTCTTCTGTAAGGCCTCTGGACCCAGGCTCTACTCTGTGCGTCTTCTGTAAGGCCTCTGGACCCAGGCTCTACTCTGTGCGTCTTCTGTAAGGCCTCTGGACCCAGGCTCTACTCTGTGCGTCTTCTGTAAGGCCTCTGGACCCAGGCTCTACTATACCCTGTGCGTCCTGTGACGCCACTGGACCCCGGCTCTACTCTGTGCGTCCTGTGACGCCACTGGACCTAGGCTCTACTCTATGAGCGAAATTATTGTCAGTGTGTACCAACGTCTTACATGTTTTTTTTATATATACATGTATCCCCAGAGCGTCCCAACGTCTGATACTGTACGAGTCGTACATACAAATTTTGTTTCGTAGTTATTCATTTTGGGAACCCGAACTGACCCTTGTCTTTACATTACAATCAAAAGCAATGGATAGAATATTTTTAACGAAACGATTGCATCTATTTACCACAGACTACTTACAGTAGAAGGACGAGAAGGCACAATTAGTTTCGTAGAAATATTTTTACAATCGAATTTTCCAGAGAAATATAACTCCTAGTGATCATTGCCATGGTTGCGGTTGATCTGGGCATGTCTGAGAAATTGCTTGTTTCGGCCAAATTGCATAAATAGTAATTAAATCTGTTTAATAACTTTTGCTGTAACATTCTGTTTAGCTGAAATTGGACTAATGTCGACTAGCTTGCTATCTGCAAAAATAATCTACAAAAATATTGTGCCTAATTTTTGTTCCTGTCGAAATGACTTGCTTGTGAAGTTGGCATTGAGTAGCGAGCGACAACTGTGCAACAGTTATAAATGCGTGGCCGAACAGATTCTTCATCCAGGAAAAATTCGACCTCATCATCGCAGAATCTTGTCGTTATTAGATTTATTTGCGGCTGTGCCTGTGCAACGTTTTGTTATTCGGTTCGGTCACTAGGAAAAATTTCATCATTCTAATCGTGTTGGCTAATCTGTGCTTCAAGTTTTCTGTCTTGCATCATGTTCAGTCGGATTCTTTCCGTTGTCTGTCCCCCGGTCACTGTCGCGTTGGTTCCAAGCATATCGCATGCCAGATTATATTGAAAATTAGAATATGGTCTTGTGGAGGATCGAGTGGCTCTCCTGAACCTACATGTGCAGTGACCGCATGGCAAATGGACGATGCGAGCCGGCTGATCGAGAAGAGCCAGAGAAGTCAGTTCGACTGCAGATTTCTAAAATAAATTTCTACCTCATAAAGAAATTTCATGTTGAGAATATTTTGTTTCTTGCGTTTGAAAATTTTGATAAAATTGAACATACTTTGTAGATGTGAATGTAGTTTTAGTCAAGGTGAATACTGTTTTAGTCACGGTGAATAGCGCTATAGTCACGGTGAATAATATTCTATTCACGGTCTACTCTAGTCACGGTAAATACTGTTCTTGTCACGGTGAACACCACTCTATCACGGTGAATGCTGTTCTAGTCACGGTGAATACTGTTCTAGTCGCGGTGAATAATATTCTAGTCACGGTGAATAGCGCTATAGTCACGGTGAATACTGTTCTAGTCACGGTGAATAGCGCTATAGTCACTGTGAACACTGTTCTAGTCACGGTGAATACTGTTCTAGTCACGCGTAAATACTGTTCTAGTCACAGTAAATACTGTTCTAGTCACAGTAAATACTGTTCTAGTCACGGTGAATACGCTATAGTCACAGTAAATACTGTTCTAGTCACGGTGAATAGCGCTATAGTCACGGTGAATACTGTTCTAGTCACGGTGAATAGCGCTATAGTCACTGTGAACACTGTTCTAGTCACGGTGAATAGCGCTATAGTCACGTGAATACTGTTCTAGTCACGGTGAATAGCGCTATAGTCACTGTGAACACTGTTCTAGTCACGGTGAACACCACTCTATCACGGTGAAAGCTGTTAACCGCTGCAGTTACCCGTATCCGAAAACCATACGGTTGATAATTTGCAAGTATTTCGCCAGAAAACGGCCCATAAAATGAATGTCATTCGAGTTCAATAATAAATTCTCAACTTGCTGTTAGGTTATTCAATAAAACTGCCGCAAGAAACTGGGGCAGGCAGGCGCTGGCAGTGCCACCTATCGCATGCCTCATTCAACTTACTTTGGACACCAACTGCACTCACCGAACCAGCTGCAGGAGTTCCAGGCTTTCTGCTTTGCCCCTGTAGCAACTGGGCTAGCGAAATGGCGCAGTCAACTTCCAAGGAATTTCTG
>NIVC01005046.1:0-27900 GCA_002269645.1 Macrostomum lignano | reverse complement strand
CACGAACTTGCTCGTTCCCATTCTAGTTCTTGCCGCTGTCGCTTCAATGTCCTACTGCAGCCGGTGCGATCAGTCATCAATAGATTTTGTGTCGAAGAGCCTGAATTGATTTGCTGCTGCTGTTGCTCTTGTTGTCGCCTCTTGTTGCTGCCGTTGCTGCTGCATGGTCAACTGTTCAGCAGGGCTCTCTGGAATCTCTAGTCCTTCAACTGCAGGCGAGTCGCGACCAAGAACGTCAAGAATGCAGGCCTCCAGTTCAGTCCATTTAGCAGCAAGGGTACCTTCGGCACCTGTCTGTCTCAGCTTGTCCCGCTTCATCTGGAGCAAATTATGAAAAGTAGTAAATTATAAAGTGCGGAATAAATTCACTAAAAAATCTTAAAAATCCATACTGTATGGAATTAATTCTTCTGCAACGATATGCATTTTCGAATAAAATTTTCTAGCAATTTGGCTCATACTGTAGTCTTACATCTGCATCTACATTGAAAGATAAAGCGATAAGAGTACAAGCTTCGACTTACCAGCACATTGCTCTTCATGTTGCCCCACACCTTATCCCGCACGAAGCCGAGCTGATATCCTCGGATCGAAGCCGAGCTGCTGACGACATTCAGATATCAGATTTTTCCACATTTCTATCTTGCTATTTTTGGTTATTAGTTGTTGAAAATGCACCAAAGAGCACATCTTGCGCGCCGCGATGGCCTTTACAAAAGCTATCTTTTGTGCGACTTGCATTCTTGGTTCGTCAGTGTACACTCCTTAAGGAGTGTGCACTTAGGAGTTTGATATAGCACGCAAATTTTCTGACTCCTCAACCATTGCGCAACACTCCTAGGACCCACCTCACTCCTCAGCTGCGCTCCTGAGAACAACTCCTAGCTCCTAACTCTTTGACTCCTGAAATCTATAGCACACAGAATTCATGCACTCCTAGCTCCTAGCTCCTAGCTCTTAATTCTATAGCACGGGCCCTGGCGCCCTTTGTCTGGTCTCACGCTCTTTGCACGTCTCCGCTCTATCGTGACTTGAATGTACACTGTTGGTGTTTTAGCCCTTGGTTGGGGGGGCTGCTATTGAACCTCGCTTATAATAAATCGTATCGTTTGTCAGTGCCCTTGGCACTTTCGTTTCGCCTCGCAAACTCTTTGCTCTCCACTTGCACTGACCAACATTTTGGCGTCGCAAGCAGGAATCATCAGATGTCCATAAAGCTACGAGACCCACTGCCTCTCAACAACATTGAAGAGTTGCGGGCATGGATCGAGGTCTTCGACGCCCAGGCACGGTCAAAAGGAGTAAAGGACAACGATCGCACTGATCACACAGCCGGCAATCTGGCGTTGACCGATGCCTTCCTTGGCTGCCTTGGCGTGGCACAGCTCATCAAAGTGAAGCAGCTGGTCGCGCCCAAACCGCTCTCGCAGATGAAGTGGGCGGAAATCAAGGAGTGTCTCGTACGGTTTCTGGAACCCAAGAAGAGGCTGCTGATTGCCGAGCGAGCGGTTTTCATGTCCATGCGCCAAGGAAAGGGCGAAACGGTTGCGGGCTTCGCTGCCCGACTTCGAGAGCAGGCGGAGGTGTGCGAATTCGAGAAGCTGAAGGGCGAGAACGTCGATCCAGCTGAGAAACTGATCAAAATGCGTCTCATCGCCGGTCTCAGCAACCAGGAGGTTCGGAGCAAGGTCCTCGAGCGCGAAGTCTCGGCAGAGCTCTCTGTGAGCCAGATCACGAGTACGTGCAGCAACTTCAGATGGTCAGCAAATTATCGTCTGGGCAACTGACCGCCTCCGACCAAGCTGAAGTGGACTCGGCGGTGCATCAGGCGCTGCCCGCTAGCCAGGAGGTGCCAGAAGAAAGTTCTGCAGGTGCCAACAGCGTGAATGCGGCGGAGATGGTGAGGCCCAGGGCCAGTGGAGGCCAGAGCTGCCAGCGATGCGGCCAGGCGCCACATCGCCGACCCGACAGACTGCCGGGCTCTGAAGGTTACGTGCCACAAGTGCGGCAAGACTGGCCACTTCGCGAAGGTCTGCCGGAGTGCCAGGACCCACTTTGTCGCACCCAAAGAATCCAAGCACTCTGACTCAGCCGTGACCAGAGACGAGCCGGTTTTCTACTGCGGTGCGGGCACCCGTGCTGCATTCTGTGATGTGAAAATCAACAGAAGGCAGGTCAAAATGGAAAAGGACAGCGGAGCCTCGTGCTCACTGATCTCGAGAAAGATCTGGGAAGAACTCGGCAGGCCGCCCCTGAAGTCGCCCAAGTCTCGGATGCTGGCCAACGACGGGCACGTAATGAAGCAGCTCGGCATCCTGGAGTGCCTGGTGGAGACTGGCGGCCCTGATGGCCGCTTCGCTGCGGCGGAGCTGCCCGTCATCGAATGCGAGCAGAAGTTCGGGTTGCTCGGCCGGGATCTGCTCAGCTCGCTGCTGGGTGAGCACCCAAGTGTCATCGTGCACCAGGACGATGTACTCATGGGAGCGGTGTCGAAAGCGGAGCTGCAGAATATCAGAGAGAAGGTGCTGGACAAGCTGAGGACGGCTAATGGGAAAATCAACGAAGCGAAGTGCATTTTGGAGGCCAATTATCTTGAAGTTCCTGGGCCACATCATCGATGAAGAGGGGATCAAGCCGGATCCGGGAATGGTGCAGAAGATTCAGGATGTGGAGGCTCCGAAAAGCAAGAAGGATCTCGAGCGGTTTCTGGGACTTGCGCAGTTCTACGGTCGATTGGTTCCCAACTTTGCTGAGAAGTGTCGGCCTCTGCAGGAACTTCGTCGAGCGGACCGTGTGTTTGACTGGAGTGCGGCTGCCGAGGCAGCGTTCACCAATGTGAAGCAGAGCCTGAGCTCGAATCCGTGTGTGAAACCGTTTGACGTCAACTCGCCGGTGTGTCTGCGGGTGGATGCTAGCGAGCAGTCGCTGGGCGCTGTGCTGGTGCAGTCAGGACACCCAGTCATGTACCTCTCTCGGGCGCTGACCAAGTCTGAGGCCAATTACTCCAACATTGAGAGGGAGGCACTGGCCATTGTTTGGGCGGTGGAGCGAGCCCACAAGATGCTTCTGGGGAAGAGGTTCACGCTGCAGACTGACCACGAACCACTGAAGTACATCTTCAATCCCAGCAAGGATCTTCCTAAAACAGTGTCGGCAAGACTAACTCGCTGGGCACTGCGACTATCTGCTTTTGACTACGAGGTGGAGTATGTGCCAGGAAGACTGATGGTGGATGCGGATGCCTTGTCTCCTTTGAGTTTTGCTGCCCAAGACCCTCCGAGTGACGCTGTGCACCAGCTGGAGTATGAAGAGGTCGTGTCAGAAGGAGCTCTGATGACTCTGCAGGATCTTCGTGACGGAACCAGGATGTGCGCGTTGATGAAGCGGCTGCAGCAGAGGATCCGAACGGGCCGGTGGGGCCAGGTGTCGAAGGTGGAGAGGCCGTACAAAGCGTGCCGGGAGGCGCTGTCGGTGGAAGATGGTCTGGTGATCCACGGAACCAGAATTGTGCCGCCACCTGATCTCCGCAGGCGCATTCTGGAGGTGGCGCACGACGAGGTGCATCCGAGTGCCGACAACACCAAGGCGCACATCTCCAAGGAGTTCTGGTGGCCGGGTCTCGATCGCGATGTTCGCAGCTTTGTGGAGCGCTGCCAGCAGTGCTCAGAAACTCGGCCAGTCCTGCAGCGGAGAATCGACACCTGGCCAGCAGAGAGTGAGCCGTGGTCCCCGGTTCACATGGACCATTGTGAGATATCTGGAGTCGGCCTGCTACTGCTGCTGTCGGACTCCTACTCGGGGTGGCCTGAGGCCATCCAGGTGCCAGACCGAACTGCGGACAGTGTCCTGTGGGTTCTGAGAGCGGTGTTCGCCAGGAACGGAGTGCCTCGGACGCTGATGTCGGACAATGCGCCGGAGTTCAAGTCAGAGAGAGTGTCCCAGTGGCTGCACAGCATCGGGTTCCAGGAGCTGCACACTCCATCCGGTCTCGAACGGTCAGACAAAAAGGCTGGTGAGGATCATCAAGGATGGACTCAAGGCGTGGACAATAATGGTGCCGTTCGACCACTTTCTGCAGAAACTGCTGCTGACGATCAGGACCAGCCGGCCCAGTGGAAATCGAGCGGCATCTCCGGACATTCTGATGTGGGGTCGTCGCCTAAACATGACTGAGCAGGTGGGCGATCCAATCTTGCTGAGGATGCGTCCGGGATGCTCGCCGGTTCCGGCCAAGTACGTGGTGCAGCAGGGCCGAACACGGCGCTGGTAGCCCCTGCGGACCAATCGGACGGCGGCCTGCGGCTGCATGGCGCACTCGAATCAGTGAACCGGCCGGATGAGTGCGCCTGGGTCGCTTTAGGGGGCCGAACCTGAGTCGGAGTTGCGGGAGCAGCTTCCTGACGCCAAGGTTGAGCAACTCTCTGATCCGGAACCAACGGCAGCGCCCCTGACCAGCGGCCGGAGGGAACCGTACGAGCTTCGGCCGCGCCAGCCGGTCTGCTATAAAGACTAGTGACTCTTTGTGACTGTACTTGACTCTGATTTTTTTCTACTGGTTTCAGTCTTCGTTTGCTTTTGCGGGGGCAGTGTTGGGCCTGGTGCCTGGGGGTTGGGCGTGCGCTTTTACTCTGCGTATCGTTTGTGATTTTAACCCTGTGCGTGCGCCCTGTGTCTGGTCTCACGCTCTTTGCACGTCTCTGCTCTATCGTGACTTGAATGTACACTGTTGGTGTTTTAGCCCTTAGGTCGGGGTTCGATTCCAGACTCGAATTGTGTTCTTAAGCAAGACACTTAACTCTTCATTGCTTCAGTTCACCCATCTGTTAAATGGGTACCAGCATTAGCTGGGATAATTTAAGATGGGTGTGGCGTCCCCCCAGTCCACGGACTGAACAGCTGTACGCAACCAATCCATAATTTTTTCCTAAAGCCTGCCTGTCTTGCGCCTTCGAATATTGCACTTTTATGCTAGACACAACTTTTTACAGTCGCGTATGCTTTTTAGGTTAAGGTTAGCTTAATTTTTGCCCTGAGTCCATGGACTGGAGTTTTCCTACTGCTGTACATCTAGTGGTTCATGTGTTAGATGAGTCAAGACGTATTTATAGATATTTTCATATTAGGTTTGAAGTTTTTTCTTGATTTTACTTTTGGTTTGGGAATAATGAAATAGCGAGCTGTCAGTTTGAATTCACGCTTTGCTCTGCGCCGCGATTCGACGCCTAAAAACAGAATGCTTATTGAACTGACAGGACTCAATTGATATGTTTCCGAGTTTTGCATTGACAGCAATTTTTGCATAGCACAACAGCCTGGCCTGGCAATGCAACTTTAAGGGGTTTAACTGTCATTCCAATGAGACACGGTAATTTAAATAAAAACTTAGGAAATGCTCTATGGTCAAAACGTTTTGCTTTTCGTGACTGGCTGGGCTTAGAAGAAGTTAACTAAAGACAAGCTGGCTTTCAAAACAAAATTGAAAAACATGTTCGCTGAAGTGTCTGGAGACCACAGATGATCTAATGATTTGAATATTAATTTACTCGTCGCCTCCTTGCATTCATCAACTCATTCAGTCTGAGACTACAAGCAGCGGCCTGAGATTGTGTCTTAGCTGATATGAGAATAATAGCAGAGTAATTGAAAAGCTGCCATGAGCTGCTATATTTCTGATGTCGTTGCAAATGCTGAAAAACTGCTTTGAGATTATTCTGGCACACACCAAAAATGGAATATTTATAAGTAACTATTAATAGATAAATACAACGATTACGAGTTTCGGCTCAGTGACAACTGACAAGAAACCCGGGAGCTGGCGCGACCTCCTGGATATTACCTCCTGGGCAGTGAGCCTCCAGGCAGCACGCTCAGCCTGACCGCCCGTACGCCTCTGACCCCCACAGCGCAACCCACACCGCAAAGCCAGCAGAGGCACGCGTCCGAACAAGACCAACAGCCAAGCCGCCGCTGCTTTTTCTCGCCCAGCTCCGCACGGGCCGGGTCTAAAGGCTATCGTCACCGTACTGGGCTAGAACCCAACGCCACTTGCTCGCAAGGCACCAGCACCAGCACCACCAGCACTATAACCACCAGCTGCGCCACCAACACCACCAGCACTAACCACCAGCACTAACCACCAGCACCACCAGCACTAACCACCAGCACCACCAGCACTAACCACGAGCATCACCAGCACTAACCACCAGCACCACCAGCACTAACCACCAGCACCACCAGCACTAACCACCAGCATCACCAGCACTAACCACCAGCACCACCAGCACTACCACCAGCACCACCAGCACTAACCACCAGCATCACCAGCACTAACCACCAGCATCACCAGCACTAACCACCAGCACCACCAGCACTAACCACCAGCACCACCAGCACTAACCACCAGCATCACCAGCACTAACCACCAGCACCACCAGCACTACCACCAGCACCACCAGCACTAACACCAGCACCACCAGCACTAACCACCAGCACCACCAGCACTAACCACCAGCACCACCAGCACTACCACCAGCACCACCAGCACTAACCACCAGCACCACCAGCACTAACCACCACACCACCAGCACTACCACCAACACCACCACCACTACCACCAGCACTAGCACTACCCAGCACCACCAGCACCATTACTAGCACCACCAGCACAACCCCTAATACCAGCACCAGCACCATCACTACCACCAGCACTACCAGCACCACCACGCCAGTGCCGCCAGTGCAGAATGCACAACAGTAAACTGTATGCGAAGGCAAAAAAACATTTCAACAATTTACGTTTTGATAACAAATGGTCGAAAAATGTTAACTTTTTTCAAACGCAAATTAATATATTAATATTTATTGGGGTTAAAAAATCAATAGAAAAATTTCTGCAAGAGTAATATACGATATTATAATAATATCACATTTCGTACGTTATGAATCGCAGCTAAAATAAAAAGTCAGTACTACTGCGGCAAAAAAGGTTTGCTAAATAGAATTTCATGATAATGGTATTATATCGCATTTTAAGGTAATAAACAAACTGATTTCTTAGTACGAGCGTACTTAGTAAGTACTCAGTGGTTAGTTTACTCAAATCAAATGCAAAGAGCAGCAGAAAACAGCCCAAGATATATCCACTGCTTTCGTTTCACTTCACCTGGCAAATCAAATACTCAAGCGAGTAAGTAAAGCACAGTCGGGAAATATATGATCATGTACCATGTCAAGTTAAGAGAACAGTTAGCAATTAACGAAATTACACTACGCGGCTAGCTACGTGTTATAATAATAAAGCATGATAACCAAATGATTCTTATTCTCAAGTGTTCTTATGTTTCAAAGAGAAGTGAATTTCTAAAGCGATATGCACTTCAGGTGTGTCATAAGTGAAACTCTGCTACCTCTTCTTCGCAGAGTGAGTTTCAGCTAAGTCCCGACGCTGGGGATGAGTGGCAGAACGGTCTAATGCGTTTTGCCTCTCGCACCACCGTCCCTGAGCTCGATTCCGCGGAGAGGCCACACTAATTTGAGGCGCAGCCGTGGAGAGAAGATTTGGGGGCTTTTCGTGCAATTTACGCTCATGAGGGCCAACCTCCAAGGCACAGAGAGAATGTACACTGCCTGACGTCACAAAATGATGTGTCAAAGGCCCACAGCCCTCCTGCAAATATTACTATTATTAAGCCCCGAAGCTGAATTGCCATCGGCTCATTGATACTAATGGATTCATTGACTTAATTGTCAGTTTTCTCTCTAGTTACTTAACGAGGACGGTGACATTGTTAATGACTAATACCCGAAGTACACACACATTTTGAATAACTGCAGAGTGCAAAAATTAAAAGAGCAAATTTATAGAACTTAATTGAAAAATCTGATTAAATAAAGTCGTGAAAAATGAATGATAAATATGTGTTAGCCTTCAGCATCGTCAGACAGTGCTTGAAACCGATTCTGAGCTTTTTTTGACTCCTGAGGTCTTTCTTGACTCCTTTTGACTCCTTTTTTGTCTCCACAGTCTGTGGCCCTTTTTTTAATCCGTGTGGATTGGCTGGCAGAACTTCCGCTATTGGAGCTCTGCGCATTGGGTTGGCTCGGAGCTGCTACCTGGCGTGTATAACTCGAACCAGCTGTGCAATTCTCCTGGAGCCTGGAGTCGCTGTTTCTGCTAGTTGTTTCTTCCAGTTTTTTAATAAGAGCTTGCAGAGCGCTGGGAATATCTGGAAATATCGAATAAAATTTAGTAAATTTTACTTGCATATTTACTCAAGAACACGCGGAGTCTGTTCGTCTTTTCAGAATTTACTGAAGCCTGAACCAAGTAGGTTGGTGAAACAGTCAGGCAACAAAGACTACGCCCACCCTTCGATTCAAGTATCTTGCAGGCATTAGCAACGTCCCCAGTCAAGACAAATCCGAAACCCAACCATCGGATAATTACTGCAAACCGTGGGACATCTGAAGGGATATGCTGTCGAGCCAGTACTCGAACCAATCTTTTGCTAAGTACTTTAGTTTTTAGTTACAAATTTGAAGGATCAAATGAAGACCAGGAATTTACCTCCGCGACTTTTCATGATGTTCCACAACTGCTCCTCCTCGGCACAATGAGCAAAATTGCAATTATTTCTGTAGCGGCAATCCTCTTTTTCAAAAATACTTTTACAAAGCTGGGCCTTGTTGCATTTTGGTGGCGGTAGTCTAGCGGGCCGTTGCTCTGGGCCCGCGTACACAATGCGACTCGCAGAGCCTGCTGGCAGCTCGCGGAGAATCAGCGGCAGTTCTGACGCAGCTGTGCGATTGTCTTTTAGAAACTGGTCGAATGAGAACTTTTGGGTCCTCTCCAGTTGCCACATCTTCAGCTCCAAATCTCCGTGGGCAAAGTCGCAGTCTGAGTACCTGCATTCTCCACGCCGTCCATAATTATGGCACTTACTCAGATTCCGCATTTTGAGTCGGACTCGCTGCCACTCATTGCTGACTGCGCTGCTCTTCTCTCTGACCAAAAGGAAGCACTGCTCACAGTTCTTACATTCGGTTGTAGCCGCATTCATTGAGAACTTGCTCTGCAGTGCATCACTCGAATTGGCGCACTTGTAGCAGACCAGCTTCCAGTCACAATGAAACTGCAGGATCCAACCAGTCAATCCAGGCTTAATCTTGTCGATAAGCTCTCTCAGTCCAGCTGGCCAGTCTTCTGAAATATTTATTAGTGATGGGGTAACTATGATCATGAGCACCTTCCAGCTCAGCCAAGCCTAGCTGATGGGACCACCAGTTGATTCCCAAGGTTGCTCTCAATCCTGAAACTGCCCTTACCTCTTGGTTTTTTCATAATGTTCCACAGTTGTTCCTCCTCGGCGCAGTGGGCGTAGTAGCATTTTCCATCTCGCCAAAAAGGACAGGGTATGCCTCGAGAGAATTTTTCACACAGCCTTGCAAACCGGTTATTCTTAGTCTCAGTGGGAGGCAGTCTAGCAAGAGTTTGAGTTTCTGGAGGGCCAGGAGGGCCAGTGTAAAATATCTGTCTCACACCGCTCTCGCCAGCCCTTTCGCAGATGACCAGAGGCAGCTCCGTTTGAGCATTGCGATGCTGCTTCATGAATCTGTTGAAAGAGAACTTGCCGATCCTCTCCAGTTCCCACAGCCGGTATTCAGCCTCGCCATGCGCGGAGTCGCAGTGGGCGCGCATGCATTCGTTGCAGTCAGGAATGTCGCTGTACTTGAAGCACATTTCAAGCTTGATCAGCTTTCGGCGTCTGGGCCTGATGTGCTGCCACTTGCTGCCACTGACAGCGTTTTTGTCACGAACCAGCAGAATGACCTGCTGACAGTCCGTGCATTGTTCTGAAGGCTCTTCGAATCTGCTGCGAAGTGCATCGAACCCAGTAGCGCATTTGTAGCAGGCCCATTTCCAATCATAGTCGGACTTCAAGGCTTCGAACTTCATTGGAAAGCCGCTGACTTCTTTGTACTGAAACAAATGGATAAATTAGTGCATTGGGAGTTCGAAAACTCTCCTCAGGATGAGTGTGAGATGTTTTTACTAGCGCGAATTAAGTGCGAAACACAGGCCGGGATGCTAAGGAATAAAAGGACAGAACAGATGTTTGGAGGACTTTGCACAAACTAGCAAACCTGCACAATCAGTTAGATTCTCAAGAGCTGGTTTGTAGACAAGATTTCTAGATGGATATTTCATAGTAGATGTAAGTGATCCTTAGTCCACTAGTCTACTAGCCTAGGATAAAATAGTAGGCTTCGTGGGAATATATTCAGGAAATCAATTGCTCATCGGTCTAACTTACCTTATAAGACAAAAGTACGAATCTGACCTCCTCTACGAACTCTGCTGCAAAGTGCGCCAGCTGCTGCAAGTTGGCTGGGCCTTTACGAGTATTTGACTCTTGAAATTTTTTCTCGATATCCGAGTTCAATTTTCTCAGTTCAACAGCAGTTTTATGTTTGTCTTGGTTGATTTTACTGCTCCAAAGCTCTAGCCAGTTTCCGTTTTCCCCAATCGCTGTCTCCTTCTGAGCCATCCATTTAAAAATGTAATGAGTGCTTCTTGGTGCAAGAGGAAACTGCACATCAGGATTGTCGTCAAACTTTCTATTCTCTTTTTTATTATAACTCAATTTCCATTTACCCTCAAGAGCCTTCTCAGCACTTGTATTTGCATTTCTCTGGTCATGGGTTAGCGGATAATAAACAGGACATTTCCAACAACTAACATCTACCTTTTTATTTATGGGGTTATTTCGAGCCGCTGCAATGAAGTCGTGCCAAATTCTATCCAGTTCTTTTCTAAGCTCATCCAGTGTGAGCCACATACTGCGCCAGTAGACGTCTTTTTCTTGTGATTCTTTTAGAATCAATCTAGTCATTTTTAACCTTAGCTTCCTTGGGTAGGATTGCTGACATAGAATTTCCTTCACCTTCTTCAGCAGGTCGGACATTTTCTCTGTTATGCCTTCTTCATCTTCAGGAGCTGTGCGACGTCGTTTGATGTGAAAGCCGGCGTTCTTCAGCTCAGTCAGTCGGGCGCAAAACTCATAGACGCATGTGCTGTGCAGGAACAAGGGGTCCGCATTCACTTGCAACACGTTGTTTCTGTCGCTCTGTTTCCGAATGTCTTCTTCCAGCAGCAGCAGTGCCTCGTGTACGGAGTCCTTGCAGCCGAGTGAGGCGCACTCGTTTAGCAGGTGCAGCCGCATTTTATTGGGTAGCTTGTCCTTCCACACCTCGTTGACGTCATCTCCGCTCGACAAGCTCTCCGCTTGCATCTTGGCTAGCTTGTCCTTGCACACCTCGTTGACGTCATCTCCGCTCGACAAGCTCTCCGCTTGCATCTTGGCTAGCTTGTCCTTGCACACCTCTTTGACGTCATCTCCGCTCGACAAGCTCTCCGCTTGGCAGAGGAGAGAGTCAGCGATCATTGCAGTTCTGTGCTGCACGGACTCAGGCAGTGAGCGGAACAGCTGCTCGGCCTCTTCGAACTGCGACTTACGCATCAGCAGCCGGCCGAGGTGCTCGTTGACAAAGTGCTTCTGCTCATCGGACAATGGCTGGTAGTTCTGGTACTTTTTTATTGACTTTCCTACGTGATATGTTTCCGAATCAGTTTCAAACTGACTTTCAATCCAAATCAGATAATGTTCTTCTTCTGCTACTGCAGCTTGGATTTCTCTTAGATATTGCATTATAAACCCATTGTTTCTATAGGCAGGATGCAAATAGTCGTTATTGGCCCAGATGAGATTTTCCATACCTCTCTTGACATCACCGTGCTTCAAAAGAAAAATGCCCTTGTCCATTCGGATAATCGCTTCTTTGTTCGGAAAGTTGGTGCAGAGCGTCTCGAATAGACGGAGACTTGATTGAATGTCGACATCTTCTTTCGGCTTCCTGAGTAGCACTTGAATTCGTTTCAATTCTAACCAGTATTCATTTCCGAAAATACTCTCGTTTAGTAGGTCTTCTGCTTCATTTACTCGTGAATCAAATAGAAATTGTCCTACCTTTGCAGCAATGAAGGAAGGGTGATTTCTACATTTTTCGATTTCGTTGCCCTGTTCAAGTATGCTTCTGATCTTTTCGCTAAAAGTCTCAACTTCATTTTTGTCCTTTCCCATTCTGTTCAGACGTCTGATCAGAGTCGAATAAACTTCTGGCAACGCGATGTACATTCGATACGGTTTTGACCTGTTTTCATTGCCATCTGTTCTGTTTGTCCTTGTAGTTTCTGTCCAATCCTCTGTAGCTTTTAACAGATTTTTACATAATTTCGAATGCGTCGGTGTTGAAGCGACTGCCCTCGCAAAATCGGCTAGAAACATCACATCTTGCCACTTCTGTTCATCCAATATACTCTTGGCCTCTTCCCAATGCTGGAGCTCTTCACGACAAATGAAAAGTTTTTCATTTCGCTGTTCATTGAGAACCAATGCGAGTTGTACAGGCATAAAAACTTAACGGCCTGGGACTCTGGATTTTCAGGAATCTTTTTCGTAGTGTCCAGAATCTGTTTGGCATCTTGAAGAGCATATTCACAGTCCTTTATTATGGCTTTCCTATGGGGCCCGACGGCGAACCATCGCATTGTCCAGCATTTGACAACCAAGCAAGTTGCTTTTGTTAGCTCATGAGCCGAGAAGTCCTCTAAATATTGCTTTGCCTCGTCATACGTTTGTCCTGATGGACTTCCCGGTCTCGATTCCATCTCCATAAGCCTAAGTTTTGTTGCTTTGACCAGAAACTGTACGTTAATCAATGCTGGAACTTCCCTTTCTGTTTCACTTAACAACTTCCACGCTTTGCCTAAATCACAGAACATCGGCATTGTCCGGAGATTAGCTTTCAAGAGCAGGTAGAGATCTGACAGCCATGGTGAGTCAGACTTTTCCGATTCAAGGTCGTCTAAAACTTTCTTGACACGTTCTTCAATGATGTCAAACTTGGCAAACCATTTTGTGTGACATTCAACTTCATTTAAGTCTTTAATGTTCATTGTCGCTTCAGTGCGCAACAAAGGAAATGCGGAGAGTTGGAGACGAACAACACGTTAGCGGAGGAAGTTGGAATCTAGAATAGTCCTGTCAGCCTCGATAGATGTTCTCTGAAAATTTGTGAGGTGAAGGTTCAGGCGGCTGAATGTTACAAGTATATTAAAAATATGAAAAACTCTACAAATCCAGTAATTGAAAGTTAAGACAGTGTATTGTTGGGAGCAGTATTCTACCATAAAAAAAGTTTTGACCACACCCCATCTCGATTTGAGAATAAATTTTTCTTCTTTGTCAATTCATTGAAAATCACCTCAGCGATCACCCAGTTTTCGATTCATTACACTTCGCTCAAAATGGGAGTGCATTCCAAGCATTCCAAGCATTTTTCAACAGTTGGACACAACAAAGAAGACAATATTCACCCAAAATGAGTGTGGATTTTCGCTCACCTCGTTCGCTCGGTCAAACTGGCTATTTTGTATGGTAGCAAAAAAGCAAGAAGAACCACCCCAAAAAAACCCCTCACTCATTAAATGCTCATTTTTTATTATCGGCGCCTTTTAACACGCAACTCTGTGCAGCTCTAACGCTAACCCTAACCACCGAAGCTTCTAATGTACCTTGAATATTTTATGCTTGACAAGTAGAAAGCATCTTTTAATAGATTTCAATTTAACGGAGTCTTAATTGACTGTAATTTAATGGAGATATTATTGATTATATTGATAGATTGTAGTTAATCAAAAGGGAATTTGATGTATTTCAGTCTTGTAGATTTGTTTTAGGGGTAAGAAAAGGCTTGGCCACTGCGAGGCCTTGAGCGCCAATATATATATTTAGAAATCGATATTTGCGTGGGGTGGAGTTGCGCCTGATAAACAAGAAGCGTGCAAGCTGATTGGCTGCAGAGCGACGGGGGCAGGCATTGTACACTCGAGGGTCAGAGAGTTAAACGGTGTACGGCCAACATCCTTCCCCAAGCGGATAAGAGTTAGGAGATAAGAGCAAATGGGAAGCTAAGTAAACATTTCGAAGTGGGAATCAGAGGGGAATGGATGTGAGTGAATAGTATGAAAATATACGGATGTGAGAGCGAATATTCATTAGGGCATAAACACAAATATGAGCATGGATAAGAGTTTAAGCATTAGTTACGATCAAATGAGCATTACTTATGAAAATAGACACGAGCATTAGTTTGCGAATATAAATACGAGCATTAGTTTGCGAAAATAAATACGAGCATTAGTTTGCGAATATAAATACGAGCATTAGTTTGCGAATATAAATACGAGCATTAGTTTGCGAAAATAAATACGAGCATTAGTTTGCGAATATAAATACGAGCATTAGTTTGCGAATATAAATACGAGCATTAGTTTGCGAATATAAATACGAGCATTAGTTTGCGAATATAAATACGAGCATTAGTTTGCGAATATAAATACGAGCATTAGTTTCGAATATTTGGCCTTAGAAGCAAAAGCTAAAAGCTATGCAGCTGAAGCTTAAAAAATAAAACGAGGCCGGCAGGGACACCCCTTTACCAAAAATGGGGAGCGCTTAGTTTGCTTGTAAAATTTAAAAGATCAGTCAGTTTCTTGCAAAGTCAGTCAATTAGCTCAGTGGTTTAAACTCATTGGTCGGCTTTTACACGCACGTGGGTGAGCCCGCAGCGCAATGGACTCGGGTGACTTCGGCCTGCCTTCGGTCGGTGGCGGCGTGGGCGGCGGTGGCGGGAAGTCGGCCGTCGGCAGGCGCTTGAGGTCCGTGATGTGGCGCATGCAGGACTCGTGCGCTCTGCGCAGGATGAGGGAGTCGCCTTTGACCTCCTCGACGACCCACGGCTCTGGCTCGAAGGGTGTCTGCATTTTGGAGGCAGGGCGCCGCCTGCGCAGCACCGAGTCGCCTGCCATGATGTTGTGGCTGGCGGCTCTTCGGCGCTCATCTGCATGGCGCGCCATCCGTTGTTTGGCGGCGCAGTCGCGAGCCCTGACCGCGGCCAAAGTGCTGGGCACTCGGCTGCGCTGTCGCATGCTGGGGATGCAGTCTTGCACCTGTCGCTGGAACATCAGCTCCGCAGGGGTGGCTCCAGTGCTGCTGTGTGGCGTGTTGCGGTAGGCCTCCAGCCAGTCTTCGAGTGCGGCCCGCCAGTCGGATTTCTCGATGCTTGCGATGCGGATGATCTTGTTAATCGAGCGGTTGATGCGTTCGGTGACTCCATTTGCTGCCGGGTGGTACGGAGTGATGGAGCGGTGCTGCACGCCGTTGCTGCGGAGGAAGTCGTGGAAGGCTTGCGAGCTGAACGGGGGCCCGTTGTCTGAGACGAGCTGCGCTGGTCTGCCGAACGTGGAGAATAGCTTCCGGAGCTGCTTGGTGACCGCCTCGGCTGTCATGGCCGACATGCTGATGACTATCGGATAGCGGGAGAAATGGTCAACTATGACGAGTAGATGCTTGTTTTGCACTGGCCCGGTGAAGTCGATGCCCAGGGTGTGCCAGGCATGCGGTGGCAGTGGTGTGGCTTGCAGCGGCGCTGCTGGAACTTCGGCCTGATGACTCGCAGCTTGACACGGGAGGCAGACGTTGCACATCCGCTGCGCCTGTCCTGCCATACCGGGCCACCAGACCTTCGCCGATAACCTCGCCTGCGTCTTCTTTGCTCCCTGGTGTCCTTGGTGAGCGAGCCGCAGCACCGTCAGCTGCAGCGCTTCGGGGACGACGATGCGCTGGCCTCTCAGTAGGATTCCGTCTGCTGCGGAGAGCTCCTGCTTGACTGCGTGCAGCGACCGCAAGGTAGCCTCTCGGAGATCCCACTTGCCGCCTCGGAGTGCTGAGATGGCTGCTTGGAGGGCTCCGTCTCTCGTTGTTGCATCCTTAAGCTGTTGCAGCGCCAGTCCCTTTGGGGTCGAGTCCTCGGCAATGCTGTTGATGTAGTGGTTGTCCCTGGTTGCTCCTGCGCTGGAGACCGCTGATGCTGGGAAGATTTGCCGGCTTAGGACGTCACTGGGATTGGTCGAGCCTGGCCTGTACATTGTCTCGAACACCAGGTCCTGGATGCTCAGTGCCATCCTCTCGATTCTTGGTGGCGGATGCGATCCTGGCTTAAATAGGTGCACCAGCGGCTTGTGGTCAGTGACGACCCGGAAACCGGACGAACCACTGAGGTAATGGCGGAAGCGAAGGCAACCGAATTTGACGGCGAGGGCTTCTCTTTCCGTCTGAGAATAGCGCGTCTCCACCGCTGACAGTGCGCGGCTTGCGTAGGCGATCGGTCGCAAGCTGCCGTCTGGCTGCTGTTGGCTGAGGATCGCTCCGAGTCCCGTCGGGCTGGCATCCACGATCACTTCTGTGGGTCTGCGCTTGTCAAAGAATGCCAGTGTGCTTCTCGCGGAGATCGAGTTCTTGATGGCGCTGAAAGCAGTCTCCTCAGCTGCTCCCCAGGACCACGGCGCATCCTTTCTGGTCAGATCTCGCAGGGGCTTGGCCATGTCTGACAGGGCTGGGATAAAGCGACTGACAAAAGCCACAAGGCCGAGAAAGGACCTCACTTCGGACGCGTTTTTCGGTGCTCTGAATGCTTTCACAGCGCTCACCTTCTCGTCTGTCGGTTGGATGCCCTTCTCGGACAGGCGCATAGCGAGAAACTTGGCCTCCTTGACGGCGAACTTGCACTTTGCCGGATTTAAGGTGATGTTGTGCTCTTCTAGCCTTTGCAAGGTTGCCGCTAGCCGCTGGTTGTGCTCAATGATGGAGCTTGCATAGATGATAATGTCGTCATGTACCCAGCGGACTCCTGGAAGCCCGCCGAGCACGCTGGTCATGACTCGTTGTAGAATCTCAGACGCTGACGTAAAGCCCATGCACAGGCGCGTCAGTCTCATGAGACCCTTCGGCGTCGAAAATGTCAGCAGGTGGCGCGAGTCTTCTCGGACGCGGATCTGGTGAAACGCCTTGTTGATGTCCAACTCGGTGAAGTAGCGCGCACCGGCCATTTCATCAGTGACCTCTTCAAAAGTTGGTATGGGCTGTTTCTCGGGCACTACGAACTTGTTCACATCTCGCAGATCTTGGGTAATGCGCACTTGGCCAGGCTGCGACTTCGGGACAACAACTATTCGTGCCACCCATTCGGACGGTCCGGTCACTTTCTCGATTATTCCAGCCTGCAGTTGATCGTCGAGCTCGCGCTGCGCAGCCTCTCGCAGATGCACGGGGATGCGACTTGGCGGATGGCAGACCGGCACGGCTCCGTCTTGCAGGTGGATGCCAACTTCAACGTCCTTGACGCACCCAATTCCCACAAATCGCTGCCTGAAAGTCTTGATAATGTTGCTGAGGCGCTCGTGCTGTGGCATTGCCTGATCGTCTGCCTCCGTCGCTGCGGCCGCCAATGCAGCGCTGAGTGGCTCATGGAGCTCACCAGAGTCTTTCAGATGACAGACGCTGGGATTGCTTGGTCCGATGCGTAGGATTCCCAGCTTCTCGCTGGTTTCGCGGCCCACGATCGTCGTGCCCGTCTCCTTGACAATGATGTAGCTAATGCTGGCGCTGACGTCATAAACGGCGGTCCGGAGGGTCGCTTTGCCAAGAGTGGTGAGGGATTCACTGGAGCCGAACGGGAAGATCCGCTGCTTTGACTCGCGAAGGTCGTCTGCCGTGCCTCCGATGGCCTTGAATGTTTTTGAGTCCATTAGATTGCAGCTTGCGCCGCTATCGATTAGCAGGTCTGTGGCGTGGCCGTTGATGTCTGCTTTAACGAGCGGCAGTCGCTTACGTTGTGGCGTCAGGCAGAACACCTCGCAGCTGCTGTCGCTGTCTCGCTGTTGCTGATCACTCGGCTGCTCCTCGGCAATGGCGTGCACCTTTCTGGAGCTTGCGGGTTTGGACAAGCACGCTTTTGCCAGGTGGCCGACCTTGTTGCAGTTCCGACACGTCTTTCCTCTGGCCGCCTCGCACGTTCGGTGGCCCGACTCTCCACAGCGGATGCACTTTGTTCTGGTTCGCTCCGGTCGGTCTGGCTTTTCGATACGCCGCATTGCGTTCACAGACTCGCTCTTCCGCGCTTCGATAACTGCAGATTGAAGGTCGGCCGCCTCGAATGCCCTGGCTTGCTGCAGCGCTTCTTTGAGCTGGATATTGGGTGTCTGCAGCAACCTGCGCCGGAGCTGGTCTGACTGGCAGCCGGCGACAATTTGGTCTCGGATGATGAGATCCCGCTGAGTCTCGAATTCACATCCTTCTGCAGCCTTGAACAGCCGTTGCACCCAGGCGTTGATGGCTTCGCCGGGCTGCTGCGTGCAGTGCCGGAATTCATATCGCACGAATACCGGGTTGTCTGCTCTTGAAGTACTCTTTGAGGGCGTCCAGGAGCTCTTCGAGGGTCTTGCCTGGCCTCGTGAGTTCTGCGTACGCTTCAGCCACCTGTTTGCCGCCGACGTAAAGTAGAATCTCTCGTTGTTGACTTGCATCTGTTATGCCGCTTGCAGTCACAAAGCACTTGAATCGGTTGGCCCATTCTGCCCACCGTGCTGAGAGGTTGTGTGGCTCTTTCTGAGTATCGAAAGGCTCAGGCGGGGGCAGTTGTAGAGGCACAGACATTCCTGCTAGCGATGCCAATGTAGATTTGTTTTAGGGGTAAGAAAAGGCTTGGCCACTGCGAGGCCTTGAGCGCCAATATATATATTTAGAAATCGATATTTGCGTGGGGTGGAGTTGCGCCTGATAAACAAGAAGCGTGCAAGCTGATTGGCTGCAGAGCGACGGGGGCAGGCATTGTACACTCGAGGGTCAGAGAGTTAAACGGTGTACGGCCAACAAGTCTTATGAAGAGAATTTGATGGAGTTCTGTTTCACGAAGAGGATTTTGATTGATTTGGCACATTAAATCAGTCAGAGAAGAGAGTAAAGAGAAGAGAGGAGAGATGATAGAAAAGAAAGCAGATATGAGAGAGGACGGATTAGAGATGACAGATAGGTGAGAAAGGGGGATGAGAGAAAAGGGGAGGGGAGGGGAGGAGGCGGGAATGAAGAGGGAGAGAGGAGGAGAGAGGAGATGAGAGGGGAGATATGAGATAGCAGAGAGGAGACAGGAGAGATGAGAGGAAAGAAAAGAGAGGATGGATAAGAGCGTACAGAGGAAATAGAAGCGAGGAGAGAGTATAGGAGAGAAAAAAGATGAGAGATGAGAGATGCAAGATGCGAGAGTAAAGAGTAATAAAGAGTAGAGAGTAACGACGTAAGACAAGGGAGAATATATAAATAAGGTAGTAGAGATGAGAGGGGAGAGAGGTGAGAGAAGCGAGAGGGGAAGGGAGAAAGGACAGAGAAGAGAGATTAAAAGATCAGAGATGAGAGAGTTAAGAGATTTAGAGAAGAAAGCACTGAGGAGAAAGAAGAGGATAAAGATGAGAGTGCAGAGAGGAGAGACTAGATATGCAATGAGAAAAGAAATGAGTGAGAAAAGAGAGAGAAAAGATTAGAGATTATAGAAAAGACGGAAAATGAGAGGAGAAAGGAGAAGAGAGAAGAGAAAATGAAAAGGAGAGAAAAGAGAGAACAGAGGAGACAGGAGATGGTAGAAAGGAGGGAAGAAAGATGGGATGGGATAGGAGATAAGAAAGGAGAGGGTCAGAGTGTATCGGAGGCAGAAAAGAGAAGACTGAGAGGGTAGAGGAGAGACCATAGATAAGTGAGAAGAGATGAGATATGAAAGGGGAGAGATGAGAGAGAAGAAAGGAGAAAGGAGACTAGAGAGTCTGAGTCTGGACAATAGTAGTCAGTTTTTGCAAACAGGGAAAACAATATATGGACAATATATTTGAAAGGTTTTGTAAAGAATTTGGAGACAATTAGGAAGATGGGGTTCAAGACATGGAATTTCAGCGATGAATTTCAGGGAATAGAATTCCGGTGATGGAAGTTCTTCCCCTTTTTCCTCCAAAGGAGGAGTTCGACTCGTTCTGTTATAAATGTATCTATACTGTATATAGACATGTTATATGTTCCAAGTAAATAATTTTGAGCTGTACATGGCATCGTAGATTTTAGCTACTCAAGTAAGTGTAAGAATTCAAAAAGAAGTGAGGAACATGTAACACAGGTTACAACAGAGAATCGGAGAAATTAATTATTTTTTAACTCTGATACCTAAACTATTTTTTGTGTCAACAAAAAGTATTTTTTGAGACTTGTCCCCTGTTGCCATGATAAACTATCTTTTCAATCAATTTTTTAAATAAACTTTAAAGAAGAAGCTACGTGACTTTTACTCCAACTTTATACGTTACTATGACGTACCAAAAAAACGTAACTCTTAAATACTAAAAATTGTCTGTTTTAAAAAGTAAAAAGTATTAAAATGATAAATGAAAATTACTTTTACTATAGTGCCAAATCATTTGTTTGGCACTATAGTAAAAGTAACTTTAAACAAGATAAAACATATCTGATCTGTATCCCCCATGTCACGGAAAGAGTCATCGGGAACGCTCAAAAAAGGAGCGAAAGACTGATTATTTTTGACTGCCTCATTCATCTTGTTCGAATTGTAGATAAAATATGGAGCTAGTTAATTGGCTAAATTGAATAAACACAAAAAATTTTTTGACCCCTAAGTTTCTCTTACATCAATCATAAAATAGACCTCTTTGGCTAGCACAATTAAAACAAAAGTAGGTAGCTCGAGATGACATTTTTGAAAAATTATCAAGTTCAAAAACTTACCGCTCACTGTTCAGTAGGCGCAAGTGAACTCACAATCTGTTGTACTGTAGTTTTTAAGTATGTTGAACAAGTCTAGCCTTGTCTTGATCAGATCCTGCGTTAGTTCTAGCATTTTCCTTCAATATATACATATAGTTTAAAATTGAGTTTAAAATAATCAATATAGGGAGGGGTAAGTGTCCTACAACGCCCAAAAAATGTACGCCCTCAGTGCCCATTTTTACACACAAGGGTGAGCTGAAGCACTATAGGATTATGTGCTTGCGGAATTAGGAGCTTTAGGCAAAGACAATGGTTACAAAGCTCAATATCCACAGATCAGATCGAAGATCTCTGTTCGATTAGCATGCGTGTCGCCACATTGAATTAAACAATTCTATTTTGCTGACTAACTAAAAAACTGGAGCCGAAAATATAAACTAAAGAATTTATCGCTCTGGACTCTGCCCTGAGCACTGAGTCAGTTTTGCCCATTCCTCTGGACTCTGAGCATATACATGCAATAAACTCAGCAAAAATTTCAAATTTCCTGCACCCCGAAACGTGCGGTAAACTTTTCTCAGACCTTCATCAGCCCTCAGGTGACGCAATTAAAACCGCGTCACAGAAGACCCCAGCTTGAGCTGGTGAGGATCAGAGAGTGGCTGATCGTACATGTACAATAAGCGGGCGAATATTTACTGATTACACCAGGGATTCACGATCTTACATGACACAGTGGTGTACTCTGTAGCTGGCGCCCCTCTGTAGCTGGCGTACCCTTATCTGTAGCTGGCGCCCCTCTGTAGCTGCAGCGTACCCTTATCTGTAGCTGGCGCCCCCTCTGTAGGTGGCGTACCCTTATCTGTAGCTGGCGCCCCTCATGTAGCTGGCGTACCCTTATCTGTAGCTGGCGCCCCTCTGTAGCTGGCGTACCCTTATCTGTAGCTGGCGCCCCTCTGTAGCTGGCGTACCCTTATCTGTAGCTGGCGCCCCCTCTGTGGCTGGCGTACCCTTATCTGTAGCTGGCGCCCCTCTGTAGCTGGCGTACCCTTATCTGTAGCTGGCGCCCCCTCTGTAGCTGGCGTACCCTTATCTGTAGCTGGCGCCCCTCTGTAGGTGGCGTACCCTTATCTGTAGCTGGCGTACCCTTATCTGTAGCTGGCGTACCCTTATCTGTAGCTGGCGCCCCCTCTGTAGCTGGCGTACCCTTATCTGTAGCTGGCGCCCCCTCTGTAGCTGGCGTACCCTTATCTGTAGCTGGCGCCCCCTCATGTAGCTGGCGTACCCTTATCTGTAGATGGCGCCGCCTCTGTAGCTGGCGTACCCTTATCTGTAGCTGGCGCCCCCTCATGTAGCTGGCGTACCCTTATCTGTAGCTGGCGCCCCCTCTGTAGCTGGTGTACCCTTATCTGTAGCTGGCGCCCCCTCTCTGTAGCTGGCGCCCCCTCTGTAAATGACGCCCTCTCATGTAGCTGGCGCCCCTCATGTAGCTGGCGCCCCCTCATGTAGCTGGCGCCCACCTCTGTAGCTGGCGCCCACCTCTGTAGCTGGAGCCCTTAAGAGATTTCAAGCATTGCACATAAAAATTTCAGATATGAAAAAAAGAAATAAAAAAACAGAACAGGCTACTTTTAGTAGTTTCTGGATATTCCAATTAAAACATCCACGATTCCACACTATAATATATTTGACGGTATACAAATTATAACTAAACACCTACTGAAGATTCTTGTGCACGTAGCGTGTACTCGTATGTAGAATAAAAAAGAACTTCGCCGAAAAATCGGGGCTATAGTGACAACTAACTATAATAATTATGCATGATTACTACAAAATAAAATATAACCAATATATTGATGTAAATAGTGAATAAAATGTTTAAAAAACACAGCAAGCTTTTGGAGAGTACTATATATTAATAAAAAATTGTAATGCGAAATAAGTATTTAAGGTGGTGACTATATCAATAATAAAAAATTTTATAATTAGGCATGTGAAGAAGTCCAAAAATCGAATGGAATCATTAAAACAAACACGAGAGCTGATTTGAAATCATCTAATCTATTAATGCTGACATTAAAGCTATAATAAAGCATGCTTTGTTTACGAAGTACTTCAATCAGATTTAAGCACATCTCAGGTTAATTAAGGACTTATCCCTCATCCTCGAACAGCACGCTCATTGACTTTGTCCTTGTGGACATTGCGGCTGGCACTGCGGATTGGCAAATGGGGATGAATGTAATTAAGTCATAGGCCTTCAAAATAGTGATTACTATCTCACCTGATTCTTCCCACCATCCTGATTCTTTCCATCCCATCCTGATTCTTCCCATCCCCTCCCATCCCGATTCTCTCTATCCCATCCTGATTCTTCCCATCCCATTCTATCCCATCTTGATTCTTCCCCTCCCATCCCATCCCGATTCTCTCTATCCCATCCTGATTCTTCCCATCCCATCCTGATTCTTCCCACCCCATCCTGATTCTTCCCATCCCATCCTGATTCTTCCCATCCCATCCTGATTCTTCCCATCCCATCCTGATTCTTCCTACCCCATCCTGATTCTTCCCACCCCATCCTGATTCTTCCCACCCCACCCCATCCTGATTCTTCCCATCCCATCCTGATTATTCCCATCCCATCCCATCCTGATTCTTCCGCTCCCATCCCATCCCATCCCGATTCTTCCCATCCCATCCCGATTCTTACCATCCCATTCCATCCCGATTCTTCCCATCCCATCCCATCCCGATTCTTCCTATCCCATCCCATCCCGATTCTTACCATCCCATCCCATCCCGATTCTTCCCATCCCATCCCATCCAGATTCTTCACATCCCATCCCGATTCTTCCCCTCCCATCCCATCCCGATTCTTCCCATCCCATCCCATCTTGATTCTTCCCAAACAGCCACAGGACCCACCGACAAGCCGCTGTGCCCGCTGTGAGCTCTCGACCTCGGATTAGCGGTGGTAACCAGGGCCAATTCGTGCAGCAGATTCTCGAAACGAAACGCCACTCGAACGTTAGGCAGATTAGTATAACGAATATCGTTGCCAAGGACGCCTTCGTGTTGATAGGCCGGGCCGAGCCAACGCTTCTTCACTTCGTGAGGAAATCCGGACATGATTACAGAGTTCCTGGCCAGCTCGCACATGTCTGTGTTGGTGAGCTTCCACACCTGGGCCGCGATAGAGTACTCTTCCATCAGCGGCTCCTTGGTGAAGTGGAACATCAGCGGATCATCCGTGCTCAGCGTCACGCACAGGCCTTTGGCGTGAAAGTCTGGCAAGGGACTGCGGCTGTAGGGCAGGAACAGGCTGTTGTTGGAGAGCGGCGACATGGCCATGGGCACCTGGGCCAGGTAGTACAGGTACTGCAGCACCGGTGCCTGCGGGCGAGAGGGGGGTAAAAATTGTAACGTGGGAATATCATTGCGCTGTGCAGTGAGGGACAAGTTGTGATGGAGCAGCAACGAGGATCTGGGAGGCTGGCACAGCAACTGAAGATCTGGGAAGCTGGTGGCCCACCAACTGAGGATCTGGCAGGCTGGTGGCCCAGAAACTGAGGATCTAGGAGGCTGGTGGCCCAGCAACTGAGGATCTGGAAGGCTGGCCCAGCAACTGAGGATCTGGGAAGCTGGTGGCCCACCAACTGAGGATCTGGGAGGTTGGTGGCCCAGCAACTGGAAGATCTGGGAGGCTGGCCAAGCAACTGGGGATCTGGGAGGCTGGCCCAGCAACTGGGGATCTGGGAGGCTGGCCCAGCAACTGGGGATCTGGGAGGCTGGCCCAGCAACTGGGGATCTGGGAGGCTGGCCAGCAACTGGGATTTGGGAGGCTGGCCAGCAACTGGGGATCTGGGAGGCTGGTGGCCCAGCAACTGGAAGATCTGGGAGGCTGGCCAAGCAACTGGGGATCTGGAAGGCTGGCCCAGCAACTGGGGATCTGGGAGGCTGGTGGCCCAGCAACTGGAAGATCTGGGAGGCTGGCCAAGCAACTGGGGATCTGGGGGGCTGGCCCAGAAACTGGGGATCTGGGAGGCTGGCCCAGCAACTGGGGATCTGGGAGGCTGGCCCAGCAACTGGGGATCTGGGAGGCTGGCCAAGCAACTGGGGATCTGGGAGGCTGGACCAGCAACTGAGGATCTGGGAGGCTGGCCCAGCAACTGGGGATCTGGGAGGCTGGCCCAGCAACTGAGAATCTGGGAGGCTGGTGGCCCAGCAAGTGAGGATCTGGGAGGCTGTTGGCCCAGCAACTGAGGATCTAGGAGGCTGGTGGCCCAGCAACTGAGGATCTGGGAGGCTGGTGGCCCAGCAACTGAGGATCTGGGAGCTGGTGGCCCAGCAACTGAGGATCTGGGAGGCTGGTGGCCCAGCAACTGAGGATCTGGGAGGCTGGTGGCCACCAACTGAGGATCTGGGAGGTTGGTGGCCCAGCAACTGGAAGATCTGGGAGGCTGGCCCAGCAACTGGAAGATCTGAGAGGCTGGCCAAGCAACTGGGGATCTAGGAGGCTGGCCCAGCAACTGGGGATCTGGGAGGCTGGCCCAGCAACTGGGGATCTGGGAGGCTGGCCCAGCAACTGGGATCTGGGAGGCTGGCCCAGCAACTGAGGATCTGGGAGGTTGGTGGGCCAGCAACTGGAAGATCTGGGAGGCTGGCCAAGCAACTGGGGATCTAGGAGGCTGGCCCAGCAACTGGGGATCTGGGAGGCTGGCCCAGCAACTGGGGATCTGGGAGGCTGGCCAGCAACTGGGGATCTGGGAGGCTGGCCCACCAACTGGGGATCTGGGAGGCTGGCCCACCAACTGAGGATCTGGGAGGCTGGCCAATTAACTGGGGATCTGGGAAGCTGGCCCAGCAACTGGGGATCTGGGAGGCTGGCCCAGCAACTGAGGATCTGGGAAGCTGGCCCAGCAACTGAGAAGCAACAGAGCTACCTTTCTGAGCAGCAGGCCGTGGCTAATATTGTCAGCCAGCAAGAAGGCGGTTGCCAGATGATGCACAGGTCCAGCCTCGCCACAGTGCGGCCTGAGAACGATCGGTTGCAGGCCTCGCTCCCGTCTCAGAGCGTTCAGCGGCACCAGGTTAGCGTACAGGTAGTACAGGTAGTAAGCGTACGGCGGGTTGCGCTGACTCTCCGTCCATTCTGCCGGTTCGGGGAATCGTGATCGAACACACGGACTCTGACTTGGACTCGTCATCTACTGAGTCGAATGCGACAACCTGCCAAAACAATGCAGTGTATTGCAGTTCAGCTTGTTTGGCTTAAGATTACGATTTAGCCAGGAATCTGCGATTACTACGTTGCTTTCATTTTATTCACGTGTTAACCCGGATGGTATAGCATGAGAGATGGATTGTCACTTTAATTTATGGTTTCGCATTTTTCAACTCAGTGATTCGGATTTCCCACTTAGAATAAGGACTTTCTCACCCACAGTAAGTAATTGGGATCTACCTACATCAATTGGCATTTCCCCATAGCAATAGGGATTTCCTCACACCAAAAGGGATTTCGACAGAAATAGGAAATTCCCCACAGCAATCGGGATTTCCCCACAGTAATAGGGATTTTCCGACAATATTAGGGATTTCTCCACAGAAAAGGAATTTCCATGGTAATAGAGACTTCCCACGAAAAAAGGGATTTCCCACAGTAATAGGGATTTCCTCACAGCAACAGGATTTCCCTACAGTAGTATGGATTTCCCAAAAGTAATAGGGATTTCCCCACACCACAGTAACTGGGGTTTCCCCACAGTAATTGGGATTTCCTAAAGCAACTGGGATTTCCCCATAGCAATTGGGATTTCTAAACAGAAATTGGGATTTCCCCACTGGGATGAGAATTCACTTCAGAGATTAGAAAATACACATCACGAATAAAAACACGGGAGCAGTGAACTGACCGACTGCATAAACACGAACAGATGCGGATGCGAGCTCGGATCGATAGTGGCCTCAAACAGCGGCCGGAATAAATTGTCCAGAAATGTCTGGAAATTGTCCAACTGGCCGTGACGACGGTACACATCGAACAGGCGGGGAATCTGGATCATCAGCGGACATTGTCGTTGAACTCGGTCAGGCCGTGGTGCAGTGCCCACTGAGCCAATTTGTCCCATTCGTCGGCAGACCTACCGTAGATTGACAGCCTCAGCTCGGCATTCTGATAGCGCGACTCCTTCAGGTCGTTCATCACCTCGCGCAGGATCTCGGCAAAGAACCTGCCGCCAATATGATTGTCAGTCTTTAGGAACACCTCCCTCAGGTGGTTCCTACCAGCGGGTTGTACTTGGAATTGAATTTGTCAAATCGTTGGAAAGTGTGCCTATCGGGCGTGAACATCCAGCATGTCGATGTTCAGATCGTAGTCCGTGATCTTCATGGCTTCGAAAATCTGCTTGAGCGATAGGAGCTCGCCGCTGCGGTCTACGTACACCTGGGATTAACAAATATTGCGATTTTTAATGATTAACTGCTTTTCACATTCTTTAGAGACATTTAGTGAGCTATCCTCAGGTGCCTCAGTGAGCTATCCTCAGGTGCCTCAGTGAGATATCCTCAGGTGCCTCAGGGAGCTATCCTCAGGTGCCTCAGTGAGCTATCCTCAGGTGCCTCAGTGAGCTATCCTCAGGTGCCTCAGTGAGCTATCTCAGGTGCCTCAGTGAGATATTCTCAGGTGCCTCAGTGAGATATCCTCAGGTGCCTCAGTGAGCTATCCTCAGGTGCATCAGTGAGATATTCTCAGGTGCCTCAGTGAGATATCCTCAGGTGCCTCAGTGAGCTATCCTCAGGTGCCTCAGTGAGATATCCTCAGGTGCCTCAGGGAGCTATCCTCAGGTGCCTCAGTGAGCTATCCTCAGGTGCCTCAGTGAGCTATCCTCAGGTGCCTCAGTGAGCTATCTCAGGTGCCTCAGGGAGCTATCTCAGGTGCCTCAGTGAGCTATCCTCAGGTGCCTCAGTGAGATTTCTTTAGGTGCCTCAGTGAGCTATCCTCAGGTGCCTCAGTGAGCTATCCTCAGGTGCCTCAGTGAGCTATCCTCAGGTGCTTCAGTGAGCTATCCTCAGGTGCTTCAGTGAGATATCCTCAGGTGCCTCAGTGAGATATCCTCAGGTGCCCCAGTGAGATATCCTCAGTGCCTCAGGGAGCTATCCTTCAGGTAATCCA
>NIVC01005045.1:0-27949 GCA_002269645.1 Macrostomum lignano | reverse complement strand
CCCGAACCTCCTTTGTCGGGTTTAGCGACTGATCCCTAAATCCTCATCTACAAGGAAGCAAGCAACTTGAGCCCGCATAGCCGCACCCAAAGCGGACGGAGAAATAAAGTCATGCCTTTGCCAGCGACAAGCATTTAGCTTCTTATGGGAATTCTTACCGTTTCCTCTGCGATCATTGATTCGCGCGAAACGGAGATATGCGGCGAGAGAGAAAAAATGAAAAAAGCATCCTCTATTGTGCGGACGACAATACTGGATTTGTCCCATTCGATTCTTTTTCAGGCTTTTTGCATTTTGCTGTATAGATGTGGAATGGATAGGGTGTGCGCGATTTCCTACACTAAAATTGTACTGCACTATTAGTAGTCCGTGAACAGCCCAGGTCGCCCCAAGTCTCATGCTGTGAGAGCACGCAAATGTGCCCTGTTAGAGCCCGAGCGCGGCGAAAAAACTCAAATGGCAACAGTCCTGCTGTTAGGTTCCCAGCTGTTCCACGCGTCGCGCACCGAGGAGAGAAGACTCCAGACAGAAATTTGTCGCCACAGAAGTGCGCAACTGCCTGCGGTCTACAAGCCACTTAACGTTTACTAATTGGGTTTACTAAGTTGTAAGTCACACTAGGGCAAGATAAATGGAGCGTGATGGAAAAACATGAATTTTAGGAGGTTTGAGGGGAAGAGGGGCAGCTACACCACCACTCCACCAGCCAGCCAATCACAAGCCGCCGAAGGGGAAGGGCTCAGGCAGAGAAGAAAACTGGGGTAGGGCGCAAGCGCGAATTGGGAGGGAGTGTGCAGAGCGTAGGCCAGGCCAAGGTGAGGCTTATGTCCCTAAACCCCAGTTTGACCCACATTCTCACTAGAGCGAGGAGGAGAGAGAGAAAAGGAGAGAGGGACGTCGAATGACGCAACAACATTACACTGCATGTATATCTCAGAATGTTGGCTCAGAATGTTGGCCCAATACCCAATGCATGTATCCAAAAATGAAATAAAGAAACAAACGCCTTAGAGAATAATTGTTAGGAACTCTAAAAGTATTTTATTTCACATTTTCTATCAGTCACCAGAGCGGGTTTAGAGAGCAACAACACAGGTTTCAAACAGCATATCTAGCACCTGTAGAGGGCGCGGATCTTGGCGACGTCCAGGCTGGTAAGGGAGCTGCCACCAACGCTGCCACCGCTGCGGGTGGTGAGAGTGCTGCGGCCATTGCAGGAGAAAGCGCCACTGCTGTAGTGCATAACTGACTTGTAATCGTAAGCCGGGAATCCGGACGGCAGGGAGCCCTGCTTATAGAAGTTGTGGCACTGCTTGTTGTTGATGTTACCCCAGTGGACGGTAACGTATCTGTCACGGTCGGACCTGCTCTGCTCGTGGAACAAACCAATGGCGTGGATGAACTCGTGCTGGATGGTTCCGACGGAGTAGCAACCATTTGACTGCAGGGACATCTGCTGCTTGCCACCAGTCCTGCCGACGTAAGACCAGCAGCCGGAGCCGCTGAACACCTCGATGTAGTCCCTTTCGCTGCCACGCCTCTTGAAGCGGATGCAGTTGCTAAGACGAGACTGCAGAGAGGCCAGAGCGCTGTCGACGGCGCTCGGATTGCCAGAGACGACGGTGTAGGGCACGATCTTAGTGGTCCACAGGTTTCTGACGGTGTTCCTCAGGCCCAGCAGTTCGAGGAAGTTGTTGCTGGTGAGCCGCATGTCGCCTTCGTAGAGACCGGTCTCGGGGTCAGCCTTGGGCAGACCGTTCTCGTCGCTGATCATCTAAAGGAGAAATTTCAGAGTCGCTGAATACAAATAAGTTTCTATGGTTTCTTAAAGTTGTTATTAAAATTTGCAAAATAAAATTTCTCTTACCGAAGGCGAGCAGCCACATTGGGCGTAGGCGAACGCCACCAGACAGCTGAACAAGACGACGCGAAACATTTTTTGGCTTGCTGTTTCTTTTTGGACTTCGAGTTACCAACTTCAAGCAGCTTGAGTCGGAGCCTTCATATAGATTTTGAAATTTATTATCGTCGTGGGAACTTGCGACATGGTCTGGCTGACCAAAGCGGTTTTGCAGATAGCGAAGCAGCATTTTCAACTTAGTATCAGAGATCTCTGCCGAATTCCGACACCCAATTACCTGGTTTTAGCTTATTTTCGATTTTTTTATTCGCGTTCGAACGTGGAATCGGTTCGTGACTTTTTCAGTATTTCGGGTAATGCTGAGGTCGGAATGAGTGACGAATTCTTTTAGCACAGATTGAGTTTTATCGGTCATGTTTCTGTCTTATTCAGCTCGTATCTGTCTTTGTAGAATTTTTGCGACTTTTTTATGCAAGTTATCGTTATGAACTGTTACGAGAAATATGATTTTTCTTGCAACTTCAGGTAAAGTTTTTGCGTTTATTGTGGATCTATCATCTATCTAATATGTCCTATTTTTTGCCTTACGACGGGCTTTTACGTTTATTGTGCTTATAAACGCAGAAGTTACTATTTTATATCCTAAAAGTTTTGCTCGCATTTGAAGTTTCGCTTTGATAAGATTGCGGTTTTACAAGTGCCCCGTTCGACCCGTCATTTTTTAGGCGTCAATCAGAACTTGAAAGGCAGGGCGGAGGTCTTAAAAGACGTTTCTTCGTGACGCAGTCTCTGTCAGCTGTTTGTCTACCTCGGTGGTCTGGTGCCTGACGTTCGCGAGGATCTGTGACGTCGCCGTGGACTTGCCTGAGCTGCCTTCCGTTCCGTGAGGTCAGTCCTGCAGTCCGAGGCCCTGTCTAACCGCTAATAGGGCGGCGTTGTTCCAGGCGGTGATCGAGACCGTCCGGTTGCACAACGACGAGACCTGGACGCTGACAGAATCGCTCGAACAGCAGGTCGATGTGGCACACGCTGGCCTGCTGCGCGCCGCCTTCAAGATGGGCTACGAGCGAGTCACCGCACCGGCCTGTTCCGTCCCTGCGCCCTCGGCGACTCCAGCTGGCAGGCCATATTATCCGAGCCGAGTCGTACTGCCCACAGTCGGTGCAGGAGGTGCTGCTCCTGACGCTGCAGGCCCCTACCTGCAGCTCGCCGTCGGTAAGCACTCGGCGTTTCGTTGACTGCCTGCTGGCTGATGCCGGCGTCTCGGACACTGCCGGCGGTGCAGCCTACGTACGCACCCGGGCCTTGAAACCCGCGCTGTGACATTTTCCTACGCCTGACTGGCTGACAATGTATTTTGTTGTTGTTATCCAGCATGGCGAAAAATCATCGATGGTAAACAATCAGAGTCCGCGACCTTCCAGAAGCCCAAGAC
Organism: Macrostomum lignano; assembly: GCA_002269645.1. Lineage (NCBI taxonomy): Eukaryota > Metazoa > Platyhelminthes > Macrostomidae > Macrostomum > Macrostomum lignano. Next base: position 24,653 of record NIVC01005045.1, on the reverse strand, counting down.
AGCAACCAGGATCTGCTGTTGGGTCAGCGCAGCCTAGAAATCCTCGCAGTTGCAATATCCTGCAATAAAGACGCAACCTTTACTGATCGAACCAAAGCAGGATATCAAGGTAAGAGTTTCAAAACCTTGAGCGTAGTTACACCTAAATACAGCTCGTAGTCTATTATTTTTTACATCCGTCTAAGATCAATCTTAACTCGCTTCATCATCCAGATGCGGTTTTTTCACGATGCTTCTTGCGGAATTCTGCGGCAAAATTTGGTACTGAAATCCGCATCATGAGACGACGGAGGATGCTCTCAGTTAAGGTTATTCTTATCGTTTTAGCATCAGCTCTGCTGTCCATTGCACGCACGTGAGTCTTCTTTTACACTGCCATCAGAAAAGCTAAATTTAGGTGCAATCTACGCTCCTAGGTTCCAACTTAGGCCCGAGGTTAGGATTTAGGTGTTTCACAAAATTCTGGCTGGGATCCAAGTTAGGCGCGACTCAAAGAGAGAAACGATTCAACTAAGAGTAAAACCCCATAATGTCGGTCTCAACTATGGGACACATAACGTCGAGTTGTCCTAACTCGTACAGCATCTAATCCAATGGATATTTGATATCGCTCGTATTTATCAGTTCTATCGATGGTTGAACCCCTCATTTATGCTCAAAGTAACTTAAAACTTCTTCCATACGGTGGTTTGTCTTTGGCCAATCCTACTCCAAACCGTATCCCCACCCAGAAAGCTCACTCTCAGCTGGCATGGAAGTTATGGAAGTTAAAAGTGATTCGATTTGTGAAACACCTTCCTGGGCTAATTTGGAGAATTTAGAAGTGACGTGCATTCATGAATGAAGGATGGCCGAAGGAAGGAAGTATTCCTTCATCCATACATGCATGCCTTCGATTTGCAATCTGCAAACAAAAAACAAAAACAAAAAATCGGTTGAGTCGTTCTTTCTCTAATCGATCACATAGATATACACACACAGACAAACCATTTTTAGTATATGGATTGTTTTGAGGTATTGCCATATTATTGACAATTCATCAGGCAAGATTGGTAAGTTTGTTTATAACAGGGTTCGGCAGACTTTCTTACCTCAAGGGCCAGACAAAGAATTCGGAGCATCACTGCAGGCGAGCGGAGGGGAGAGGGGAGATGCTCAGAGGGAATAGAGAAGATAGAAGAGATGTAGAAGGAAGCATAGGCGAGGGAATAAAGGAGAAGAGGGAAGAGACGAAACAGGAGAGAGCAGAGGAGAGAAGGGAAAGGAGAGGAGAGAATGGAGAGGAGGAAGAGGAGATAAGGAAGAGTAGGGAGAGGATAGGAGAAGAGAGGAGAGGAGAGGGGGTGCTTTCACAAGGTCGAAATTTCACAAGATCGAAATTTCACAACATCGAAAACTCAAATAGCATCCACTTTCACAAGGTCAAAACTTCATAAGCTCGAAATATCACAACGTCGAAAATTTAATATAACAATAGCTATACAATAGTTTTCTACGTTGTGAAATTTCGACCTTGTGAAATTTCGACCTTATGAAGTCCCTTGCTAAAGTTTTCGATGTTGTGAAATTTCGACCTTGTGAAGTTTCGACCTTGTGAAAGTGGCTGCTATTTGAGTTTTCGATGTTCTGAAATTTCGACCTTGTGAAGTTTCGACCTTGTGAAAGTGGCTGCTATTTGAGTTTTCGATGTTCTGAAATTTCGACCTTGTGAAGTTTCGACTTTATGAAGTCTCTTGCTAAAGTTTTCGATGTTGTGAAATTTCGACCTTGTGAAGTTTCGACCTTGTGAAATTTCGAGTTTGTGAAACCCCCCCCCCGAGGAGAGGAGGGAGAGAAGAGAAAAAAAAGAAGTTATTAGAGAGGAGAGAGCTGAAAAGAGACACAAGCCTTGAGCCAGCCGGACTGCTATTGTGAAGTTTCAAAGGACCCGAGGGCCGGAGGCTTCGCGGGCGGGAGCTTGTGCCACCAATCAAGCACCAGTAGGATTCAACAGCTTGTAAAACGCAAACGCTGCGCAAAACAAAAAACTTTCCTGCTTGGCTGAAGCTTGCTAGGCCAAACGTGGAGTTTCTAACTTGTTTTCATAGGCCTAATAAACTGACTAAAATTTTAATTTTAATGAAGTGTTGACAATTCCGACCTTCGCTTTTTCTAGCTTCTTCTAGCTTTTTCGCAAATCTTTAAAAGTATATGTATGTGTGCGTTTGTTTGATCAAGCATAAGCTATAGAACAGCTTCGACTCTTTTTTACAATGAAACTATTTTTCTCTGTTTACTATAAGTAGCATGGACTGCGTATTTTATATATCAGATTATCGAACTTAAAAAAAAATACCGAAGACCTGATTAAGACCATGGACTGTAGCTTCCTCTGCTGTCAAGCATTACTTGTAGCAGCAGCAGTAGCTATAGTGTCTGTGGCCCAACCCCCCCCCCCCAGGGTTTTTGGAGCCTTGGAGACGGCTACTAATTACATTAGCAAATGCTGGAGTGATACATCTCGGTAATATAGAAATTGTGGCAGAACCTGTCGGAAGACTAAAAGACACAAATACTTTCATTTCCTAGAAACGCCAACGAGCATGGGCGCTGGTGAAGAGCGCTCACCAATTTCGTCAAGATAAGAAACTAATATCCGATTTCTAATTAAAATTCTGTCGCGGCTTTTATATCGACAAGTTACCACAAAAGCGACAACCTGTCTTTTACACTGTACTGACCACATGGCCTGGCCAAGATGGTTAGGAACAACTCTTGACAGAGGCTAAAAAATTCTCGCACCTTTTTCACTACAGTTCCGTAAGTTATTTGTACTTCAACATCAAATTGTAATCGCACTACATACCAAAAATTATGTCATAGAAGTCACATTTTAAGAACCTTACTGCAAAAGATATAGTACATTATACATATTATACATGTATATTATACATGCAACCTCATGACTCAAGCCTAGTTGGAAAACAACTTCAGGAATCTTTTGTTTTTAGACTGCAAAGGCGACTAGCCATCCATGAAGTAATGAACGATGTACTGAATTTTACCATCTAAATGATTAATTAGAAAAGAAACGGGTAACTTAGTAAAGAAGAAGAAATGTCTAAGACTTGATTTCAGACAAGGTGTACTTACAGAGTTACAGTTCCAACGCAAAACTTACGTATTTTAGCTGTAAAGTAACTAAATTACGAGTACTTTGCTTTAGAACCAACCTCTGCAGCTACGAACATGGCCATACAATAGTCGATGTGTTAATACGCACACAAATAATGCATTTATTCCCGAAACTTGTTGCATAAAACTTGTTCTAGGAGTTTATTCTTGTTTGTTTGCTTAATAATAATAATAATAATAATAATAATTAATTACATCTGCTCCAATTGGGCCCGATGTGCAACCGACAGCTCAGCCGCAGCTATTGCGTGGCGCATCGAAGGCTGCGTACGACTGTTCAGTCCAAGGACTGGGGGGTCGCCACACACACTCTCAATTAACCCAGCTAATGCTGGCACCCATTTACAGCTGGGTGAACTGAAGCAATGCAGAGTTAAGTGTCTTGCTCAAGGACACAAGTTCTTCCAGTGGGATCGGGGAACCGTACCCCGAAAGTCGTGAGTCTGACGCTTTAATCACTAGGCTACAACCCTACTGCAGATTCTTACAAACTAGATTCATAAGCACTATACTACTGTACAAGTAGTATTCGACTGTCCTGGTGGCAGTTCAAGACAAAAAGGCAAACGCAAAAAATTACAAGAGTTTTTTTGGCCTAAAGATGTTCCGATTTATTTTCTTTTCTAAATTAAAATGTCACATTTTAAAGTTAGCGAACTTAGCACCTGTAGAGAGCGCGGATCTTAGCAACATCAAGGTTGGTAAGGGAGCTGCCACCAACGTTGCCACCGCTGCGGGTGGTGAGGGTCTTGCTGCCGTTGCACGTGAAGGCCGTAGTGCCGTAGTGCATGACAGACACGTAATCGTAAGCCGGGAATCCGGACGGCAGGGAGCCCTGCTTGTAGAAGTTGTGGCACTGCTTGTTGTTGATGTTACCCCAGTGGACGGTAACGAAGCTATCGCGGTCGGACCTGCTCTGCTCGTGGAACAAACCCAGGGCGTGGATGAACTCGTGCTGGATGGTTCCGACAGAGTAGCAACCGTTCGACTGCAGGGACATCTGCTGCTTGCCACCAGTCCTGCCGACGTAAGACCAGCAGCCGGAGCCGCTGAACACCTCGATGTAGTCACTCTCGCCACTGCGCCTCTTGAAGCGGATGCAGTTGCTCAGACGAGACTGCAGAGAGGCCAGAGCGCTGTCGACGGCGCTCGGATTGCCAGAGACGACGGTGTAGGGCACGATCTTAGTGGTCCACAGGTTTCTGACGGTGTTCCTCAGGCCCAGCAGTTCGAGGAAGTTGTTGCTGGTGAGCCGCATGTCGCCTTCGTACAGACCGGTCTCGGGGTCAGCCTTGGGCAGACCGTTCTCGTCGCTGATCATCTAACGGGAAGTTGAAATAAAGTGACATCTCAGCATTTTGTCTTATATCATTCGTCAATTGTTACTTTAAGTATTATAGAACTTTTCTGACTGAGTTTGTTTCTTACCGACGGCGAGCAGCCGCACTGGGCGTAGGCGAAAGCCACCAGACAGCTGAGCAGGACCACGCGGAACATGGTACGGTCTTGTCTCTTGGCGAGTGAGGAGAGAGTTCGGATATTTTTCTTCGCTTTGTTTAGGATAACGCAGCATCTGTCTCATATTTATACTGTTTTTGTGGCTGTTTTTTTTAAAGATAAGTTCTCAGTGTCGTAACTAGCTACGGCATGGAACTGATGAAATGTCACGTTTGCGCAGAACGTGCCGTCGCTAAAGTTTGTCAAAAAGCTTGTGGCTAGTGATGTGACTAGTGGAACTGGTTCTTTCGCTTCTGAAAAAAAATCAGAATACCGAGTGTTGAGTTTCGTATGAGAAAAGGGGCAACCAGTGGCACGATCCGACTATCTTGAGGGCGGTTTTGCCGTAAAATTGCGGTTGCTGCAACAAACTCGTTGGGCCCGAAAGAGATCTATCAGCACGTGACGTCAGTACCGGTGTTGGAGTGCATTGGGCACGAATTAGTATTCTTTCTACTTTATCGCTGCACAACAAACTGATATTACTCTATTGTGTTCCAGTGGAGGCAGTACTTTCAGTTCTCTGCAAATCTTCTTTTTTACTCTAATCTTATGCAAAATCTACCTTAGATCTTTCATTCAATTTGTTGTCTTGAGTCAGGCAATTGACCTTTTTTAACTTTTGACACTTGGGTCATGACATCTCAGCTACTAACCCTTGAGTCATGGCATATCAGCTACTATCCCTTGAGTCATGGCATATCAGCTACTATCCCTTGAGTCATGACATCTCAGCTACTAACCCTTGAGCCATGGCATCTCAGCTACTAACCATTGAGCCATGCCATCTCAGCTACTAATCCTTGAGTCATGGCATCTCAGCTACTAACCCTTGAGTCATGACATCTCAGCTACTAACCCTTGAGTCATAGTATCTCAGCTACTAATCCTTGAGTCATGGCATCTCAGCTACTAACCCTTGAGCCATGACATCTCAGCTACTAACCCTTGAGTCATGACATCTCAGCTACTAACCCTTGAGTCATGGTATCTCAGCTACTAATCCTTGAGTCATGGCATCTCAGCTACTAACCCTTGAGTCATGGCATATCAGCTACTATCCCTTGAGTCATGACATCTCAGCTACTAACCCTTGAGTCATGGTATCTCAGCTACTAACCCTTGAGTCATGGTATCTCAGCTACTAACCCTTGAGCCATGGCATCTCAGCTACTAACCCTTGAGTCATGGCATCTCAGCTACTAACCCTTGAGCCATGACATCTCAGCTACTAACCCTTGAGCCATGACATCTCAGCTACTAACCCTTGAGTCATGGCATCTCAGCTACTAACCCTTGAGTCATGGCATCTCAGCTACTAACCCTTGAGTCATGACATCTCAGCTACTAACCCTTGAGTCATGGCATCTCAGCTACTAACCCTTGAGTCATGGCATCTCAGCTACTAACCCTTGAGTCATGGCATCTATGCTACTAATCCTTGAGTCATGGCATCTCAGCTACTAACCCTTGAGTCATGGCATCTCAGCTACTAACCCTTGAGTCATGACATCTCAGTTACTAGCCCTTGAGCCATGACATCTCAGCTACTAACCCTTGAGTCATGGCATCTCAGCTACTAACCCTTGAGTCATGGCATCTATGCTACTAATCCTTGAGTCATGGCATCTCAGCTACTAACCCTTGAGTCATGGCATCTATGCTACTAATCCTTGAGTCATGGCATCTCGGACTCTCCTTGATGCTTGGCATCAAGGCTTAGTGTTGGCATTCTTGCCTCGGAACTAATGCTGATCATTTATCTTCAACAGTAAACCTGAGCCCAAAAGCTTAAAAGCATTAATTCAATATTTTTATTTAACCTTTAAAGAGTCTAACGAGTGCAGGACAGTACGATTGTCGATAAACTCTTTGCATTGCCAGGCTTGCATTGCCAGAAATGCTGCAAGAGCAACCCCTAGAAAGACCACGTAGAAAGAAACAGTAGAAAGACCACGCTATTTTTCCCCATGGGGAAAGACCACGAGGGGTGTATTACAAATACACACGACCCATTTCACGATAGCTCGCAAAACAAATTACCGATTTTCGTAAAATCCCACCATATGGATCAAAAGTTTCCGCCCTTTCCGACGAACTAACGTTCAAAGTCATCCGACGTCATCATCGTCGAGATATTCAACGATTCTTGTCGAAGACACTGGTGGCAAGGACAACCAACACTACACTGTATAAACCTTTATGGTGAATCCATATTGGCTCAATAATCTGGGTCCATCTGTCGTAGAGGCCTTTGTTCTCAACATCCCAGGCACCAGGGTCCCCTTCATCACCGTCTGGAGCATCGGCGGCGACCATCGGGACCTTCAACAAAAGCACCCGATTGGCATCTCAGAGACGGCTGCGTTCCCAAAACTGAAATAGTGCCGAGAATGCCGAAACTGCCCCTCAACCCACGATTCACCCGGGAGGAGCCCATGGAGTTGCGCCGACCACCCGCGAACTCTTGGGAGTGAACGTCCTGCAGCTCAACCTGCACCACCGCATCGCGGCCTCGACCAATCTGACTCGGGTGGTGGACTTCTACAAAAGCCCTGGATGAAGAAAGACCGGAGAATTTCTGCCAGTTTGTGCACTACCTAAAAGCTACTAGGCGAGCGACCAACCACCTCCTGCACTCTCCGCGCTGCGGACACCGGAAGTACCGGATCTCCCTGCGCGACACCCCTAGCGGAACGGGCGGCGTCACCTCTCCAGATTCCAGTAGTCCCCTGCAGCTAAGTCAAGTAAGTCATAGGACGACAACATTTGTAGATTAACTCAGAATTGCAAAGCCAGGCCTACCAAAGAAAAATCTACTGATGATTAGAACTCATCTTCTCGACAAGTATCGAGAGGACATGAGCAAGGATGGCTGCCAACAAATACCTGCGGGAAAACCGTGATGGCGAATAAGAGCGAAGCCTCATTCACACAGGCCGAATTTGCGTGATCACAGGGAGTGTAATCGCACATGTGACTTAATGGATCAATGGTTTTAAGTTATTTTCCATTCTCTAATGCAGGCTTAATTTACTATTATTGCATCCGAAAATTAGACGGAATCAGTGAGGAAGAATGAAAGGAACATGCTCACTGTGATCTATTATAGTGAATTGACTCTATGCCCAATACTGAGCAGTGTGCATGGTTTAGAGTGACTTTCTGTATGGATGGGGAAGATCTCTCTCTCTCTCTCTCTCTCTCTCTCTGAGTCAGTAGCCAGCAGCAGGTACAGCAGAAACATTTCATCTAGTGCACTGAGTAGATTGGGTTTACGCTTGAGCCAGCCCCCGCAGTTCCGGGAGGTACTATATGATGAAGAAATGCGCACGGCAGAACTTTATGTTAGGGATTTCATGGAGGTTGAATAGCTAAAAAGAAGGGGAGATAGCAGAATTATATGACTAAGGTAAGAAAGAGATGATCTTGGAGTCACCAGGAAAAAATGTAATGGCTCATCTGACCCTGAGACGTCAGCGTGACCAGGTGGTCCGTATGGGCTGAGTAGGATGAGCGAATGGAGTCGTCGGAGTAGCCCAGAGAGTGGGGGTCTCAAACGGGACGGAATAAACAAGGAGATTAGAGCTCTAGGGCCAAGATGCTCTCTGTAAGGCTGAGCAGGACCTGCAGATTAATCTAAATCTGGCAAGCTTGTGTGCTGGCACACTTGCGCCACAACCCAGTGCGCTTCATTGAGCTACAGGAAACAGTTCAGGCCTGTCCTCCCTACTGACGCAGCAGCGCATAATAAGAACAGTCCTCTCCACCCACCGCGCAGTCTTAAAGTTAAGGGGACTGGGGCTCCGTCGGCGTCGGCAGGGGGCCAGTTTTTCTCCTTTTCTAACTTAATTCATTGCTTTATAAGAGCCAACGACGCTCCAAGCTCTAGAAATCCCTCTCATAAAATCCTGGTGTGTGTGTGTGTGATCCTCCTTACCCTTGAGCTTTCCTGATCCACTCCACTCCCTTCTGACTGGCATTATTATACTCATTCAGTTCATTTAGGCCACTCGCGCGCACTAAACAGATCTTGGCACCTCTGACAGAGCGGAGGATCGATTGAAACTGATACGCTTATTGAAACCAACTGACTAAAGCGGCTAATTCGCTTATTTTATTGTGAACTCCGAGACCGCACCGTGACTGAAGCGATAAGCGGCTGGCGCAGTGTTAAGCACTACTCAAGCCACCCCCACCTCTTCCTCCACCATTTGAGTTGGGAAAACGACAGCTCGCTTTACTAGCAGGGCCAATACCAAAAAAGGAAGGCGTGCAGGCAATGGCAGTTGATCTTCTCCTAGCAGACAGCGCCAATCTGCGGCAGCAGCTGGCCCGCGCCTCTGGCCGGCTGGCTGTCCAGGAGCGACAGCTGACGCGCCTGCGCGACCAACTCGCAGCCGTCCGCGGCCTCGCCGGCCAATTAGACGAGCTGCTGCTCGGCTTCGCGGCCAAGTTGCACTTTAAAGAGCTCGCCCTGGCCGCCCAGGGTCGCCAGATCCGCATGGACGCGGCAGCGTTTCGAGACCTCGTGGCCGAAGTTGGCCTGCTGAAAGAGAAAATGCAACGCCTGCACGACGTGCTGGAGGAGCGACAAGAAAGCTCGGGTGGCGGCGCCGCGACGGCTGATGTTGGAGCAGCAGCGGCGGTGGTCGTGACTAACGGAGACCGGCACAGTCCACTGGAACAGGCGTCTAGCAGCTCCAATCGTCAAGAACGGCAGCGATTACCGACAACCGCTGGCAGCAGCAGTCTGGCTCCGCCACCGAATTCGGCTGAAAGGTGAGAAAATCTTAGCTTTGCACAGATTCATGCTATATTCTTAAACTCCAAACCTTCCAAACCAAACTGTCACATACATTGCTAGCAAAATTCATTGTCCGTTACAGGTTCACATCTTGCTTCCATTCACCGCTTGCCTCTTTTACAAGAAGAAGCTAATTTTAGCTCCATCCTTCTCCAGAGTAGCTATTGGGTTGCGCGACGGGCCAGGCTCATTGTACTCCGTCTGGCGGTGCTCCATTGAAACCACCTTCGACATCTTCGACTCTGAGTGGAGAGACTGCGAGAAACCTGGATCTTTCTCTTCTCAGAGATGCGCTTGGTGTATCGATTGACGGATTCATCGCGGCGATGACCTACAAAAAATCGGTTTCTTTAGAGTGATGCTATAATCTATAACTTAGCACAGTACAAAAACAACTGAACACTGACCTGTTACAGCCTTGATTTCATCCATAGAGTGTCAAATCCGGAGATATCTCCAGTCGCAATTCTTGAAAAATTGATCATTTTTCTCTGGCTTAGCAGGTTGACAAAATACGAAGTTAAATTCAGAATGAAAAGAATTCTGATATCCACTACTTAACTTTAGTCAGACTCTGGTTGATTTTATCTATGGTTGAAATGTGGGAGCGAAGCCCCCCCCCCACCCCAGTTTTTGCACTCGATTCGGCCAACGATTCAGCCCGGGATTATAGTCTATTGTAAAGATGGTATATCGAAAACTGCATACTTTGCTTAGCCCTGCATCTAGGAGCGGGCCGAAATGAAGATATTTGAGGCTAGTCTATGGCCAAACTTTTGCCAGAACGATTGAGTATAACATTTGTACTCGTAATTAACGTATGCCTCAGCACTGCATGGTTGTGAGACGCAATGTATGAACTTACGTGGTAGTAAAGTGCCCTTATTTAAAAAGAAAACGTGAAAATTCATCAACAAATAGTTTTAATTATTAACTAATTAACTGTTTGATTGACTTCAAAAGCTGTCCCTCATTCGTAGTGATGAATGAGTGATGAACAAACAACCTGTAATTTCAGGTACCTTAAGCATTGCTGTATGAAGTACTTCAACAAAGGTGCTAAACAATCAATCCTTTAATTCTCACAGGCCGCAACCACTGGCTTCCCAGCTGAGCACGCCGCCCAGTCTGAGCGCTAGCGGCCCCTCTCAACATCCGCATCAGCATCATCAGCCGTTGCGCAAGCAGATCAGCTGGGACCCGTCAACAACCTACGAGACACCGTCTGGCTCAGCGCTCATCGAAGCCGCGACAGATGCACCTGCTGACGCCGACGCAAACGAGGAGGACCAAGACGGCGACGATGACGAAGACGCGGCCAGCTCCGAGAGCTCGCAGTCGCTGCAGGACGGCATCCTGGCGTCCGCCTCGGCCGGGATGATTGGCCTGAAGACTCTGCAACTGTTCAGCAGGCGCTCCGACACCCTGCAAGGCCCGCAGTCGCGTCGCTGGTTCAATCGCCTGCGCTGTTGCAGCTTCCAGGAGTGCGCCATCGTCATCCATCTAATCTACCTGCACCTCATCGCTCTGGTTGCCATCGGCGGAGTCACCTGTCTGATCGTGGGCACCACCCTGGCCAAGAAGGAGTACCTGGTTGCGGGCACGGTGCTGGTCATCGCCAGCTACGGCCTGTTCCTCAATCACTGCTTCTACAGGAGCGCCGCGGTGAGCGGCAGTCAGCAGCCCGGAGCGCAGAAGGTGCGGATTCGCGACAACGCGTCCATGGACCTCGAGGCCAGCACCAGCGAGACCATCAATATTGACCTGACCCGACCGCCCACGAGGAATATGCTTCAGGTCGACTTGGACTCAAGCCACCTGAGTAGAGCCTACTAATTCTGATGGCCACCTGAGAAACTTTTGAGCAATTCCAATCAGCTGTATGTTCATTCATTCGCAAGCCATGATGAGTCTCATTTTTATACAGTTTTGCGAAACAGGGAGAAGCCAAATTTAATTTGCTAATTATCATACACAAAAACATCATATAGCATATGATAATCTAAAGTGCATGCAATTTTGTCAGTCATCTGTCAATAAAAAAGTCATTGTTATGGTAGAGAAAATGAGTATAGCTAGAGAGCAGAGTAGAATGTAAAGGTAAACAGGTAAATTTAACAATTTTTGAAAATAATACAGACTGGGAGGCATTCAAATTAAAGATAAATGGTGAGCGAAAGACGGAAAGACACACAGGGAGAGACAGACATGCGGATAAAGACAGGGAGAGACACAAAGTGAGAGGCAGACAGCGAAAGACAGACAGTGTGAGAGACAGACTGGGAGAGAAGACAGTGTGAGACAGACAGGGAGACACAGACAGGGAGACACAGACAGTGAGACACAGACAGTGAGACACAGACAGTGAGACACAGACAGTGAGAGACAGACAGTGAGAGACAGACAGTGAGAGACAGACAGTGAGAGACAAACAGGGACAGACAGGCAGAGAGAGACAGACAGTGAGAGACAGACAGTGAGAGACAAACAGGGACAGACAGGCAGAGAGAGACAGACAGTGAGAGACAAACAGGGACAGACAGGCAGAGAGAGACAGACAGTGAGAGACAGACAGTGAGAGACAGACAGTGAGAGACAGACAGTGAGAGACAAACAGTGAGAGACAGACAGTGAGAGACAGACAGTGAGAGACAGACAGTGAGAGACAGACAGTGAGAGACAGACAGTGAGAGACAGACAGTGAGAGACAGACAGTGAGAGACAGACAGTGAGAGACAGACAGTGAGAGACAGACAGGGACAGACAGGCAGAGAGAGACAGACAGTGAGAGACAGACAGTGAGAGACAAACAGTGAGAGACAGACAGTGAGAGACAGACAGTGAGAGACAGACAGTGAGAGACAGACAGTGAGAGACAGACAGTGAGACACAGACAGTGAGAGACAGACAGCGAAAGACAGACAGTGAGAGACAGACAGGGAGAGACAGACAGTGAGAGACAGACAGTGAGAGACAGACAGGGACAGACAGAAAGTGAGACACAGCCACTGAGACAGACAGTGAAAGACAGACAAGGAGACAGACAGTGAGAGACAAACAGGGACAGACAGGCAGAGAGAGACAGACAGGGACAGACAGAAAGTGAGACACAGACAAGGAGAGACAGACAAGGAGAGACAGACAAGGAGAGACAGACAGTGAGTCACAGACAGTGAGAGACAGACAGAGAGACACAAACACTGAGACACAGCCACTGAGACAGACAGTGAGAGACAGACAGTGAGAGACAGACAGTGAGAGACAAACAGGGACAGACAGGCAGAGAGAGACAGACAGTGAGAGACAGACAGTGAGAGACAAACAGTGAGAGACAGACAGTGAGAGACAGACAGTGAGAGACAGACAGTGAGAGACAGACAGTGAGAGACAGACAGTGAGACACAGACAGTGAGAGACAGACAGCGAAAGACAGACAGTGAGACACAGACAGTGAGAGACAGACAGGGAGAGACAGACAGTGAGAGACAGACAGGGAGAGACAGACAAGGAGAGACAGACAGTGAGTCACAGACAGTGAGAGACAGACAGAGAGACACAAACACTGAGACACAGCCACTGAGACAGACAGTGAAAGACAGACAAGGAGAGACAGACAAGGAGAGACAGACAAGGAGAGACAGACAGGGAGAGACAGACAGGGAGACAGACAAGGAGAGACAGACAGACAAGGAGAGACAGACAGGGAGATACAGACAGGGAGACAGACAAGGAGAGACAGACAAGGAGAGACAGACAAGGAGAGACAGACAAGGAGAGACAGACAGGGAGAGACAGACAGGGAGACAGACAGGGAGAGACAGACAAGGAAAGACAGACAAGGAGAGACTTTTTCTTTTTCAGGATAAACTATTTTGAGATTTTAGAAATAGATAAGAAAATACTTGGCGTACCAAATCAATTCAATCTCCTTGGCAACTAAACAACAAAGGTAGCAAATATACTTTTTGTTAAACTGCAATCACGCCCACATCTGTTAGCTAGACCCGTGCACTGTGTAAGATAAAGCACTTTACAAACATTTATATTATTATAATTGACTAAGTGTCACCCCATCACAGTTTCTCTATTGCATATTTGTTTAACTAACTCTCAATGAAAGAACAAGTTCATACACCCGCTCCCTAATGTTGTTGTCACAGTTATGATCCTCTAACATTGTTGCCTTAATTTCGTCACTTCTTTGGAAGAAACCTTTGAAGGCAAGTGTCAAATTATATAAATATAAATATACACAGCCATACTCAAAGGGAATAATGTGCACTGTTTTTCTATCTTTGTAAGCCATTTAGTCTCATGCATGAAACTTTGACAATGAAAATGTTTACTTGATTAGAAGCCCAGATTGTAGACAAGCATTAAAAGTGTATATGTATAGACAATGCTTGAAGGTTGGTGTACTACTATCGCCAAAAATGAGTGCTCAGTAGTATGAGTAGCACAGTGAGACTTCTACTGTATTTTATATTTGAATGAAGCTGATTGTTGGACCAGCCTGGAATGTGGGAGGGTGGCGGTGGCTCCAGCAACTGAGGATCTGGGAAACTGGCCCAGCAACTGATACTATGGGAGACTGGCCCAGCAACTGAGAATCTGGGAGGCTGGCCCAGCAACTGAGGATCTCGGAGGCTGGCCCAGCAACTGAAGATCTCGGAGGCTGGCCCATCAACTGAGGATCTGGGAGGCTGGTCCAGCAACTGATACTATGGGATGCTGGTCCAGCAACTGAGGATCTGGGAGACTGGCCCAGCAACTGAGGATCTGGGATGCTGGTCCAGCAACTGAGGATCTGGGAGACTGGCCCAGCAACTGAGGATCTGGGAGGCTGGTCCAGCAACTGATACTATGGGAGGCTGGTCCAGCAACTGAGGATCTGGGATGCTGGCCCATCAACTGAGGATCTGGGAGGCTGGTGGCCCAGCAACCGAGGATCTGGGAGGCTGGTCCAGCAACTGAGGATCTGAGAGGCTGGCCCAGCAACTGATACTATGGGAGGCTGGCCCAGCAACTGAGGATCTGGGAGGCTGGCCCAGCAACTGAGGATCTGGGAGGCTGGTCCAGCAACTGAGGATCTGGGAGACTGGCCCAGCAACTGAGGATCTGGGAGACTGGTCCAGCAACTGAGGATCTGAGAGGCTGGCCCAGCAACTGAGGATCTGGGAGGCTGGTCCAGCAACTGAGGATCTGGGAGGCTGGCCCAGCAACTAAGGATCTGGGAGACTGGCCCAGCAACTGAGGATCTGGGAGGCTGGTCCAGCAACTGAGGATCTGAGAGGCTGGCCCAGCAACTGAGGATCTGGGAGGCTGGTCCAGCAACTGAGGATCTGAGGCTGGCTTAGCAACTGAGGATCTGGGAGGCTGGTCCAGCAACTGAGGATCTGAGAGGCTGGCCCAGCAACTGAGGATCTGGGATGCTGGCCCAGCAACTGATACTATGGGAGGCTGGCCCAGCAACTGAGGATCTGGGAGGCTGGCCCAGCAACTGATACTATGGGAGGCTGGCCCAGCGACTGAGGATCTGGGAGGCTGGTCCAGCAACTGAGGATTTGGGAGGCTGGCCCAGCAACTGATACTATGGGAGGCTGGCTCAGCAACTGAGGATCTGGGAGGCTGGTCCAGCAACTGAGGATTTGGGAGGCTGGCCCAGCAACTGATACTATGGGAGGCTGGCCCAGCAACTGATACTATGGGAGGCTGGCCCAGCAACTGATACTATGGGAGGCTGGCCCAGCAACTGAGGATCTGGGAGACTGGCGGTGGCGCAGTAAGAACCGAAGGAATATTCAGCCCTTTAAAGCGACAGTGTGTTAGAAATAAAAGCGAATACAAACTGTTCCAACTGTTTGATAATTCCAATAAATTCCAATGTGCCAGTACGCACTGCACAAGGACTGCATGCAATGAAAATGCCTATAGTACTACTCATAATAGCCGTGTATTGTAACAATTCAACGAATTGTAATGCATGCTAACAATTAAAACTACGAAAAAGACGCGATAGAAAGGAAAAAAGGCAGAACCTTGGCACTGCAGCATTATTGTTAAAATTAAGTTAAATACTAAATCTAACACCCATAAAGAGCTTATATAAGAATCCACTCGACAAGTTCAAGACATCACGTGACTCGCCGAAGCAGCACGTAGCTAGAAAATCGGACGCTTCGTTCAAACAGCCACGGCAGGTAAAATGCTCTGAACAGTCGGTGCGACTTGTCCGGCTCGAGGATTGGTAAATCTTCAAGTAGTTGCCAGTCACCAGTTGCCAGGTAGTCAGGCTCCAGCTCTGTGTAGCGGACAAAATCCAGCTCGTTGCTGCGCTTGTCAATCAAGTAGTCGCAGTCGGATGTGACGTTCAGGTATCTGCAGGATTGGAGTCATAGCGTTGTCTTAAATCTTTAAATGACACGCTAGATTTCAATACCTTACTAGCTTAGAAAATGGCACACTAGATTCGAAAATGGCACACTAGATTTGAAAATGGCACACTAGATTTGAAAATGGCACTCTAGATTTGAGGATAATGGCAAACAAGATTTGATGATAATGGCACGCTAGATTTGAGAATAATGGCACTCTAGATTTGAGGATACTGGCACTCTAGATTTGAGGATAATGGCACGCTAGATTTGAGGATAACGGCACTCTAGATTTGAGGATAATGGCACTCTAGATTTGAGGATAATGGCAAACAAGATTTGAGGATAACGGCACGCTAGATTTGAGGATAACGGCACTCTAGATTTGAGGATAATGGCACTCTAGATTTGAGGATAATGGCAAACAAGATTTGAGGATAACGGCACGCTAGATTTGAGGATAACGGCACTCTAGATTTGAGGATAATGGCAAACAAGATTTGAGGATAACGGCACGCTAGATTTGAGGATAACGGCACTCTAGATTTGAGGATAATGGCAAACAAGATTTGAGGATAACGGCACGCTAGATTTGAGGATAACGGCACTCTAGATTTGAGGATAATGGCAAACAAGATTTGAGGATAACGGCACGCTAGATTTGAGGATAACGGCACTCTAGATTTGAGGATAATGGCAAACAAGATTTGATGATAATGGCACCCTAGATTTGAGGATAATGGCACTCTAGATTTGAGGAAAATGGCACTCTAGATTTGATAATAATGGCACTCTAGATTTGAGGATAATGGCACTCTAAATTTGAGAATAATGACACTCTAGATTTGAGGATAATGACACTCTAAATTTGAGGATAATGGCACTCTAGATTTGATGAAAATGGCACTCTAGATTTGAGGATAATGGCACTCTAGATTTGATGAAAATGGCACTCTAGATTTGATGATAATGGCAAACTAGATTTGAGGATAATGGCCCTCTAGATTTGAGGATAATAGCACTCTAGATTTGAGGATAATGGCAAACTAGATTTGAGGATAATGGCACTCTAGATTTGAGGATAATGGCAAACTAGATTTGAGGATAATGGCAAACTAGATTTGAGGATAATGGCAAACTAGATTTGATGATAATGGCAAACTAGATTTGAGGATAATGGCACTCTAGATTTGAGGATACTGGCAAACTAGCTGTTTGAAGCGTCTCACCTGGCCGTCTCCTCACGGTTATCCAGGTTAAACGGCTGGTCCGCCAGTCCGAACCGACCCGGCAACTGCCCCCGGAACTCGGAGCGCACGAAGCCCACAGACCAGCCGTGAGGCAGCAGGAAGGCACTGGGGAATCGGTGCCACTCTTTGCCAAGACACAGCCTGCCTGCGGGCCCGTGCCCGACTAATCTATGATAAATAGTCACGTGACTCTGATAAGCCAAAGTGGTGGCCAAAATTCGACTCAGGCTGAACGCGGCGAAAGCGGCAATGATGCAGGGCACAGCCCAGCTGCCCAGACGGTGTCTAATGGTCTCCAGAGCAACTGCCAAGGCTAAGCAGAGAAACGGATAGCAAGGATAAAGAAACCGCTCCTCTTTGTGCGCCTGCAAGAAGAAGATGGCGTTCCAAAGCAGCAATGGGCTCAGCCAAAGAAGAAGTTTCCATCTTAGTTGGCGATCTTGCCTGCTGGCTGATTGACCAACCAGCGTAGCGAGGAGCCCGGCAATCAGAATCAACGGCAATAGAGGCGTGAAGTTCAATGCATAGTTCATTAAATAGTAGCTCAGAGGCGATGTTCCATACAGGTGCGAACCAGAATTGAGTACGTTGTAGCTAAGCAAATTTATTGGGGATAAAGTTGGCCGACCGTAGGCTAAAGTGTCCGCCAGGGCGACTGGGATGGCCAGTGATAGTCCTGAAGGCGGATGGGGTGGGTGCACACACTTGGTTAGGGGAAGACAATGACTCAATGCAATTTTAATACGACTTTGCTGCGGAAGTTTCTACCCTCTCTGATTCTTTACAGTGGGTTTCTGTCCTCTCTGATTTTAGAGGTGGGTTTCTACCCTCTCTGGTCCTTCAAGGTTGGTTTCCACCCCTCTGATTCTTCAGGGTGGGTTTCTGCTCTCCCTGAACCCCCAGGGTGGGTTATTACCCTCTCTGATTCTTTGGGGTGGGTTTCTACCCTCTGATTCTTCAGGGTGGGTTCTACCCTCTCTGATTCTTTGGGGTGGGTTTCTACCCTCTGATTTTTCAGGGTGGGTTCTACCCTCTCTGATTCTTTGGGGTGGGTTTCTACCCTCTGATTCTTCAGGGTGGGTTCTACCCTCTCTGATTCTTCAGGGTGGGTTTCCACCCCTCTGATTCTTCAGGGTGGGTTTCTGCTCTCCCTGAACCCCCAGGGTGGGTTATTACCCTCTCTGATTCTTTGGGGTGGGTTTCTACCCTCTCTGATTCTTTGGGGTGGATTTCTACCCTCTCTGATTTTTGAGGTGGGTTTCTACCCTCTCTGATTCTTTCGGGTGGGTTTCTACCCTCTCTGATTCTTTGGGGTGGGTTTCTACCCTCTCTGATTCTTTCGGGTGGGTTTCTACCCTCTCTGATTCTTTGGGGTGGATTTCTACCCTCTCTGATTCTTTGGGGTGGATTTTTACCCTCTCTGATTCTTTGTGGTGGGTTTCTACCCTCTCTGATTCTTTGGGGTGGGTTTCTACCCTCTCTGATTCTTTGGGGTGGATTTCTACCCTCTCTGATTCTTTGGGTGGATTTTTACCCTCTCTGATTCTTTGGGTGGGTTTCTACCCTCTCTGATTCTTTGGGGTGGGTTTCTACCCTCTCTGATTCTTTGGGGTGGGTTTCTACCCTCTCTGATTCTTTGGGGTGGGTTTCTACCCTCTCTGATTCTTTGGGGTGGGTTTCTACCCTCTCTGATTCTTTGGGGTGGGTTTCTACCCTCCCTGATTCACCCTAGGTTTCACCCTATGTAACGTTCACAAAATTCGCACCTGACGCAGCCGAATACGCAACAAACAGCCCTGGCTTCCGTTTAAGCGCAATCAAATCCACAGCCAATGGCAGGCCAATCGCGGCAGCAAACGGCCAGCCAACAATAGCCATAGCGGCTATGCAAGCAACAGCCAAAGCGTATCGATCAGTCAGCCAGGCAGCCAGGCAAGCATAGGCCAGTTGCATAGCGAAAGAACTTGGCAGGAATGCCGTGCCAGACACGAACAAACCGGCTGAGGTGGCGCTAAACGCGACAAAAGCCAACGAATACACGGACAAAGACTTTGACAAAGACTTATTCTTGTCTAGTCGTTGTTTCACGGCGCCAAAGGCGACAGTCTCGGCTGTCGCAGTCCAGACGGCCATCCAGAATCTGATGGCGTAGAACTGAGTCACCTTGGAGCCGCCTAGCCAGCTAATTAGTATGGCTGGAGGTGTATAAAGCCACAGGTAGAGATAGGAGCGCAGAGCATACTGGGGAGAATATTCCCAGGTTTGAAAGCCGCTGCCATGTAGCAGGTGGTGCAGCGGCTCCCAGTAGTTGTACGTCTCATCGCAATCATGTATGATGTTCCAGAGTGCGCTGGATATGCGGACTGTTAGGCATAGGCGGAATATGAGCCAATTTGAAAGAAGCATTGAGAATCTGTGGGATTTGTAAAGTTAAATAAGCCAGTTAAAGTTAGTTACTGCAGAAATGATAAATTTATACATGGTTCTAACTGTGTTATGAAAGCTCATAGGAATAGCAAGTCTGATTTTGTCCATTTTAGCATTTTTAATAGAACAAAAATATATAATATCAAGCAGAGAAATGTATTAAAGGATAGGAATCCATTGAACTGCTTAGCTAAACAAATATATCTCTAACTAACTATCCCTAAAGAATATTAGAGCTACCACTATTAATGCAGGTTTGTTAATTAGATAATTAACTAGAATGGCTTTTGGTTTGTCACATTTTCTAGAGAGAATATATATAGAGAAACATAAAATATATATATCTTTATTATGTATTTTATCACTTTAATAAGTCATATGTCATATAAGTCATATGTATATTAGGTCCATGTTAGCCTAAATTGACATTAATATAGTAGCAAATAGAAAAGTTTATTAAATTCTTTTTAAGTAATGCATATTATTATACTTTTTTGTTAGATATACTAGCAATACCATAGGCTATATATATAACTATCTATATTAAATGTATAGATAATATGCTACACTAAATGAGCTAGAAAGGCATATCTAATATTCATAGTATAACAACATAGCCTATGCAGTGCTTAATAATAATTCAGCACTGATTTTTACAATACAGATTTATTTGTTTAGTAGTAGTGGGCCTAGTAGAAGTCGAAGATAGTTGGCTCAGGTTCCAGGTAGGTAGAGTTAGAGTGGAATGTATTATATATACATAATACATGTATACATAATACATTCCATATTCTACAATATAATATGTATTGTAGATAAGATAGATAGATCCAGTCGGCATCTAGACAATTTCCAGGGGTCAATGGTCGAATTTTAGCAGAAAGAAACCAAATAAACAGCAAACACAACGAGCTAAAAACGAATATTAAACAAATACTATCAAACAACTACAAATGTATCAACAGCAACAGAACAAAACAAATCAAAGCTCTGGGGCTGGGCAAGCTAGAGCTGCATTTCGTGGAAAATCAACTTTTTAAAAAGTGTTCTGAAGAGCATAATCAAACAAATACTGGCAATGGTTTTACGCAATTACATTTATAAATTGAATAATAACTTATGGCAAAAAATTCATCAAGAAGAATCGTAGTAAAAATCAATTAATTGAATTGTGCCCAACAGACTATTAGTTATGCTTTGCCTACAACTAACTGAAGCAATCAACAAGTTAGTGACTTGCCAGTGACACTACGGCTACCTATAGTACTACTACTATTACTACTATTACTACTAATCTACCAGGTGCGTCGCCACCAGGGGGGGGGGCGGGGACGTACATGCCTCCCAGTAAAAGCTATGGGGGATGTCAATACTTTGTCCGTTATGGAAATCAATAATTTTGCTTCAGGGCGACAAAATATAGTGATTTCGGCGCCAAAATGAGCGCTGACAACACCTATTCTGAAAATAATGTACATGTACATGTACATGTAAGATTCTTGACTTCCCTGCCCACCATAAAATCCATGGCGACACCCCTGACTACTACACTACTATAGTAATTACTACCAGGGGTATCACCACCAAGGGGGACAGGGGGACCTTCCAGTAAAAGCTATGGGGACACGCCAATGCTTAGTCCCCCCACCCAACTTTGTGACCCGTTATGAAAATCAATAACTTTGCTTCATGGAGACAAAATATAGTGACTGCGTCGCTAAAATGAGTGCCTGCGGCGCCAAAATGAGTTCCTGCAGTGCCAAAATGAGTGCCTGCGGCGCCAAAATGAGCGCATGTGGCGCCAAAATGAGTGCCTGCGGCGCCAAAATGAGTTCATGCAGCGCCAAAATGAGTGTCTGCAGCGCCAAAATGAGCGCTGACAACACGAATTCTGATAATAATTTACATGTACATTTAGAATTCTTGGCTTTGTCCCAGCCCACCATAAAAAATTTTTAACATTAACTATTCCGCTACTCACTAATACTACTGCACAGGCGGGTCACAGCTAGCTATATACCCACAGATCCCCTCGCCCGCATGAGGCTGAGCACAGCCAGTGCACGCGAGGCTTTGCAGCTACACGCAGAACTCCCAGGATTGGCTGTCAGACAGGATGATGAGCTGGATCACCCGCCTCTCCCTCCCCACGATTTTTATCCCATAGAAGGAAGCAGAGGAGCTGAGACAAGCCCCGCCCCGACTTCTCAGGTGGACAGGTTGACACGGTCGCGCCACACCCGAATTAGTCCGCGCAAAATCCCACATCACGATTCTGCCCAGCAACTGAACAGACATGCTTATCCAGCCAAGGGCACGTGTCTATCTATAGTGAACAAGTTAATTTTGAATATTTGCCCTCGCGAACATGTCCGGTTCAAGACGGGGCCTCGTTGCACCCCAGAACACTTTTCTGGACAACATTATCCGGCGGTGCAATGGACAGCGTATGTACCGATTTTGGGGGTTGCTGCTGCTGATTGTGTCACTAAATTTAAAAGGATTGAAGGGCCAATACTGTAGGATTTGAAGCGCCAATACTGTAGGATTTGAAGCGCCAATACTGTGGGATTTGAAGCGCCAAAACTGTGGGATTTGAAGCGCCAATACTGTGGGATTTGAAGCGCCAATACTGTGGGATTTGAAGCGCCAATACTGTGGGATTTGAAGCGCCAATACTGTGGGATTTGAAGCGCCAATACTGTGGGATTTGAAGCGCCAATACTGTGGGATTTGAAGCGCCAATACTGTAGGATTTGAAGCGCCAATACTGTGGAATTTGAAGCGCCAATACTGTGGAATTTGAAGCGCCAATACTGTAGGATTTGAAGCGCCAATACTGTGGGATTTGAAGCGCCAATACTGTGGGATTTGAAGCGCCAATACTGTAGGATTGAAGCGCCAAAACTGTAGGATTTGAAGCGCCAAAACTGTAGGATTGAAGCGCCAAAACTGTAGGATTGAAGCACCAAAACTGAAGGATTGAAGCACCAAAACTGTAGGATTTGAAGCGCCCGAACTGTAGAATTTGAAGCGCCCGAACTGTAGGATTTGAAGCGCCAAAACTGTAGAATTTGAAGCGCCCGAACTGTAGGATTTGAAGCGCCCGAACTGTAGAATTTGAAGCGCCCGAACTGTAGGATTTGAAGCGCCCGAACTGTAGAATTTGAAGCGCCCGAACTGTAGGATTTGAAGCGCCCGAACTGTAGGATTTGAAGCGCCCGAACTGTAGGATTTGAAGCGCCAAAACTCTAGGATTGAAGCGCCAAAACTGTAGGATTTGAAGCGCCCGAACTGTAGAATTTGAAGCGCCCGAACTGTAGGATTTGAAGCGCCAAAACTGTAGAATTTGAAGCGCCCGAACTGTAGGATTTGAAGCGCCCGAACTGTAGGATTTGAAGCGCCCGAACTGTAAGATTTGAAGCGCCCGAACTGTAGAATTTGAAGCGCCCGAACTGTAAGATTTGAAGCGCCCGAACTGTAAGATTTGAAGCGCCCGAACTGTAGAATTTGAAGCGCCCGAACTGTAGATTTGAAGCGCCCGAACTGTAAGATTTGAAGCGCCGAACTGTAGAATTTGAAGCGCCCGAACTGTAGAATTTGAAGCGCCCGAACTGTAGGATTGAAGCGCCCGAACTGTAGAATTTGAAGCGCCCGAACTGTAGGATTGAAGCGCCAAAACTCTAGGATTTGAACAAAGACATTCTGTTCGGAAAGATTCGGTTTGCTTGGTAAATCTTCTTACAATTTTGATTCGACGGTTTTAGCAAACATATGACCGACTCCCTTGTCCAGGATATGACCGACTCCCCTGTCCAGGACACGACCGACTTCCCTGTCCAGGACATGACCGACTTCCCTGTCCAGGACACGACCGACTCCCCTGTCCAGGACATGACCGACTTCCCTGTCCAGGACACGACGACTTCCCTGTCCAGGACATGACCGACTCCCCTGTCCAGGACATGACCGACTTCCCTGTCCAGACATGACCGACTCCCCTGTCCAGGACATGACCCACTCCCCTGTCCAGGACATGATGGACTCCCCTGTCCAGGACATGAACCGACTTCCTTTGTCCAGGACATGACTGACTCCCCTGTCCAGGACATGACGATTCTCCTGTACAGGATATGTCCAACTCCCCTGTCCAGGACATGACTGATTCTCCTGTACAGGATATGACCAACTCATGACTGACTCCAGCAAAAAAGTGATAAATTTCCAGCCGAAAGATATTTGGCAAACCGCCCAATCACTTTGAATGGTGATGAAAACCGGGCACAGATAACCAAGGACTTAAAGAAGGAAATTGAAACAAGAAAGACCGGTCCAAGACTTGAATGGTTTACGGCCCAACATCTTTTATTGGCAACGTCCTTTTTATACTGGACAAAAAATCACTGTCCCTAGTCAGTATATGCATGTAGCTGGGCACGTCCGGTTAAATCTCGTTTTTTACGACTTCTAGCTACATGACCCTTTCAGTAATAAATAAGATGCTGATCTCTGCATGATGTCTGAGCTGAATTAAGTGAAACGCTAGCACAGAGCGTCCGAAGAATTCATTCTACTCGTATATATGCCAGCATCAAAAGTTTTTTAGGTTGAGATTATTTAGGCCAGAGGTTTGCGATTGTCTCAGCGTGAGCGTACATTGGGGTACACAGGCTAGCGAGGGGTTGGCGAGCTCATTGTGGTTTGCAGACATAGCTAGGCGTGTCAGCGAGAGCGTACATGTAAATTGTGGTTTGCAGACTAGCTAGGGTCAGCGAGAGCGTACATGTACATTGTGGTTTGCCAGACTAGAAAGGGGTTGGCGAGCTACATGTACATGTGGTTTTGCAGACTAGAAAGGGTTGCGAGCGTACATGTACATTGTGGTTTGCAGACTAGATAGGAGTTGGCGAGAGCGTACATGTACATTGTGGTTTGCAGACTAGATAGGGTTGGCGAGAGCGTACATTGGAGCGAATTTAGAGCACTTTCCACAGTACCAAACAATCCTGGCTCATTTTTGATAGTTAGCAATCGAAAGGTACATCTTCTACTTGTCATCGATATACTTTTAAATAAATAAACAGGTCTCAAAACAGTTCAGTTCAATTCAGTTTGTTTAAAATA
>NIVC01005044.1:0-27951 GCA_002269645.1 Macrostomum lignano | reverse complement strand
CAAGAATTCTTGCCGTCGGCCTCGGAGCCTGTCGGTCCGGATTCTATCCAGTCCAGATGTCTGCGAAGTCGCATTGCGCCAGCTCTTGGGTGGGTGGGGGGGGAGGAGCGGAGAAAAACACGCAGACAGATGAGGTAGAGAAGCTGGAAGGAGTTTCACTGCGGCCTCGCCCACCCAGCAGCACAGGTCACGGCCGCTGCGGCTTGCAATGCGAATTGCAGTGCAGAGAGTTTGCGGGCACAATGGAAGGAGGCACTGGGGCAGGCGGGATGCAGGGATGCCGGCTCTGGTTGGCTGTGGGCTGCCGGCAACCCAAGATACGCTTAATAAGGCCCGGCCTGAGGCGGGAGCTGAACTCCTAGACGGGCGACGCCTCATCTCAGCTCGACAGCTGCAGCAGCAGTCGAATCAATCCTTCTTTGTGAGCAGCTCATCAACGGCTAGAGAACTCTGAGGGCGACTCCTGGCGCGCGGCCTGCCAAGGTAGGCGGAACAGAACTTCGAGTTTTCTATCAGGTAGTCTGTCAGGTAGTCCGTCAGGTAGTCCGTCAGGTAGTCATAAATATTATCTAAGAGTCTATCAGCGAGTCCGTTAATGAGACTGTCAATAAGTCTGTCAGGGAGTGGGATTCTGTCAATGAGACTGTCAATAAGTCTGTCAGGGAGTCTGTCAATGAGACTGTCAATAAGTCTGTCAGGGAGTCTGTTACTGAGTCTGTTAGGGAGTGGGAGTCTGTCAGTGAGACCGTCAATAAGTCTGTCAGGGAGTGGGAGTCTGTCAATGAGACTGTCAATAAGTCTGTCAGTGAGTCTGTCAATGAGACTGTCAATGAGACTGTCAATAAGTCGTCAGGGAGTCTGTCAATAAGTCTGTCGATGAGACTGTCAATGAGACTGTCAATAAGTCTGTCAATGAGACTGTCAATGAGACTGTCAATGAGACTGTCAATGAGACTGTAAATAAGTCTGACAATGAGACTGTCAATAAGACTGTCAATAAGTCTGACAATGAGACTGTCAATAAGACTGTCAATAAGTCTGTCAGCGAGTCTGTCAGGGAGTCTGTCAATAAGACTGTCAATAAGTCTGTCAGGGAGTCTGTCAATGAGACTGTCAATAAGTCTGTCAGGGAGTCTGTCAATGAGACTGTCAATAAGTCTGTCAGGGAGTCTGTCAATGAGACTGTCAATAAGTCTGTCAGGGAGTCTGTCAATGAGACTGTCAATAAGTCTGTCAGGGAGTCTGTCAATGAGACTGTCAATAAGTCTGTCAGGGAGTCTGTCAATGAGACTGTCAATAAGTCTGTCAGGGAGTCTGTCAGAGAGTTGCACACCGTGGATTGGGATAGGCTGACAACAGGCCAACAAAGGTTGACAACAAAGAGTATCTGGTCTCATCCTGTATCTCCAACTCAGGTATACCTAAAAGCCCATCATTTCAAAGTCCGAATCCTAGGTTTAAAAAAATTCAAACCTCAAACTCGAATCACAAAGACAATAATTGTCCGCAATCTAATTTTAAATCGCAAATCTAGAACCCACTATTCCAAATCCCAAACCTAAATTATATGTCGTAACGGTTTAGTCTGGAATCCCAAATCTCAAATTTTAGAAACCAGAATGTCGTCAAGCGGCGGCAGCAGCAGCGGGCGGCTCGCCAAGTCCTGGGAGCAGCTCGCGGCAGCCCGCGGCCTGCGCGAGGCCTGGTCAACGCCCAGGAAGCAGCCGTCGCTGCAGGAGCCGCACCAGCCGCAGCAGCATCAGAGCTTCTTCATCGGGGAGCCGAAGGCAACTCCCCGGGTCACCAGCCTCCGCTCAGAGCCGGAGGGTCCGCAGCAGCCTCAACAGGAGCGGGCAAAGCACAGCGTCAGGCGGCAGGCCAGCCAGCATGCCGCAGGCCCGGACTCCGCCTCGTCCTCGCCGCCTCTGCAGCAGTCGCTGACGCGGTCCGAGCAGCGGCTGTCCGTGCAGCACCTCGCCGAGCAGCAGCGGCAGGGCCGGCTGGTGGAGCGCGAGCCCCGGCGCCTCTGCCTGCCCAGCACCGGCTCCGACCACCAGCTGCCGGGTCGGCAGCGGCTGCGGCCGCAGGTGCTCAGCATCGACGAGTCGCTGAGACAGTCGGTTGACAACTGATTGACAGCCAGAGGTTCGGTGAAAGCGAAATCCAGTCTGAAATCAAATTCGAACCCAACAAATCCCACATTTTAGAATCCCAAAATCCAATCCCACATTTTAGAATCCCAAAATCCAATCCCACATTTTATTAGAATCCCCAAATCGAGTCCCACATTTTAGAATCCCAAAATCGAGTCCCACATTTTAGAATCCCAAAATCCAATCCCAAATTTTAGAATCTACAAAATCCAATCCCACATTTTAGAATCCCCAAAATCAAATCCCACATTTTATTAGAATCCCCAAATCGAGTCCCACATTTTAGAATCCCAAAATCGAGTCCCACATTGTAGAATCCCAAAATCGAGTGCCACATTTTAGAATCCCAAAATCGAGTCCCACATTGTAGAATCCCAAAATCGAGTGCCACATTTTAGAATCCCAAAATCTAATCCCACATTTTAGAATCCCTAAAATCGAATCCCCAAAATCCTATCGCAGCCTCAGCCGCAGCGCCTGAGGCTGCAGGTGACATTCTGACTCAGCCAGCTTCATGAGGGATCCTCATGAGTCGCACTGCTATTTCGCTCAAATACTTTAACTACTTGCTTGTTAATCTCTGCTTTTTCCCGCTTTCTTTCACACGCTTTTTGCCCAGTTCAAGACTGTCAGATTTGCTGTGTTGCGCCGGCCAGACACACCGGCCAGTCCATGGAACAAAACTAAAGAAAATAAACACACAGTGCGCGGCTAGCATTCCAGTGCTTTCAAAACACTTGAAGAAACTTTGAGTTCATTCTTGATAGATTTGGTAGTTCCGGCAGCTCGAAGCAAAACAATAACAAGTTGGAAAGTCGCACACAAGTACAGGACGAACTTATTTTAAGCGATTAGTCGATTTATTGATAAAAATCACAGCTTGGAAAAAATTACGCGTCAGACTACTTAGTAGATAAGTACGAGTACAGTAGAGGGGAAATTATGTTTATCACCAAGTCAAAATTGTAAAGCAAGCAAGAGTTATTGTAAATAAAGACGAAATCACAATTGAATTCCCAAATTGAGGATCACAAATCGCAAAGGATCGCATTGAAGACGGTCAGAGCGCGGTAAAAAATGCCTGTGACAACAGATCGGACACAGAGGGAGCGAGCAGACGTTACGAATCGGAGACATGAGGGGGAGATCAAGTCACAATGATGAAAGCTTAATACAGTACGGCAATAGCGTGAGGGGTCTGCCGCACATAGCAGTGGCCAAATTAGACCAGATTGCAGACTTTCAGAGCACCCGCAAGTGGAAATGCATCTTAGCATATGCAACCAGCACTAAAGTGTACTGAATGTGAGACGCGGAGTTGGGCGGTAAACCAAACCCAGCTTGACACAGATAATTTAAATATTGACAGAGTGTAAAAATAGCCAACTTACATTAGCGACGCAAGAGGTACAGGGGCCGCAGGTGACACAGGTGACACGGGTGACACGGGTGACACAGGTGACACGGGTGACACAGGTGACACAGGTGACACGGGTGACACGGGTGACACAGGTGACACAGGTGACACGGGTGACACAGGTGACACAGGTGACACGGGTGACACGGGTGAAACGGGTGACACAGGTGACACAGGTGACACAGGTGGCACAGGTGACACGGGTGACACAGGTGGCACGGGTGACACGGGTGACACGGGTGACACAGGTGGCACAGGTGACACGGGTGACACGGGTGACACGGGTGACACAGGTGACACAGGTGGCACAGGTGACACGGGTGACACAGGTGACACGGGTGACACAGGTGACACAGGTGGCACAGGTGACACGGGTGACACAGGTGGCACAGGTGACACGGGTGACACGGGTGACACGGGTGACACAGGTGGCACAGGTGACACGGGTGACACAGGTGACACGGGTGACACAGGTGACACAGGTGGCACAGGTGACACGGGTGACACAGGTGGCACAGGTGACACGGGTGACACGGGTGACACGGGTGACACAGGTGGCACAGGTGACACGGGTGACACGGGTGACACGGGTGACACGGGTGACACAGGTGGCACAGGTGACACGGGTGACACGGGTGACACAGGTGACACAGGTGGCACAGGTGACACGGGTGACACAGGTGACACGGGTGACACAGGTGACACGGGTGACACAGGTGACACAGGTGGCACAGGTGACACGGGTGACACGGGTGACACAGGTGGCACAGGTGACACGGGTGACACGGGTGACACAGGTGACACGGGTGACACAGGTGACACAGGTGGCACAGGTGACACGGGTGACACGGGTGACACAGGTGACACAAGCGTTAAAAAACACAAAAGTTATCAATAGCGACTTTATCCTTGATCAATCGGTATTACCATAAGCAATAAAAACTGAACACAAAAGAGTCCAGCATAGCAACTAAAACCAGACAGGATCAATAGACAGTGCTTGGTGAGCCACACAAAAACAATCACAAAACGACACGGCTAAAAACAAAGCAGGGGCTTCAAAGCTCCGCTGTCAAGGCGCCTGCATCAATGGCCAGTCGGCCAACACTCGGACAGGCCACGCTGCGTCCGGCCAGCTCGGACAGGCCGGGGCCGGACAGGTCGCACACGTGCCACAGCTCGCTGGCCGTGCTGTCCTCCAGCCCGATCTTGATGAGCAGCTGGCGCAGCCGGGAGTCCCGGCGGCCGGCCTCCAGCCACAGGCGGACCGGCCGGACAGGCAGGCAGGTGAGCAGCAGCCGGCCGAAAAGCCGGCGGAGGTTGGCCGCGTTCAGCAGGGCGCAGCCGCGGGCCGGACAGCTCGGCCGAACCGCCTCCAAGTCGGCCTGGAAAGCGTTTAAGGGAAGCGTGCGAATCAGAGCTGAGCTGGGTACATAGTGCCAGCCAATCAGAGCTGAGCTGGGTACATAGTGCCAGCCAATCAGAGCTGAGCTGGGTACATAGTGCCAGCCAATCAGAGCTGAGCTGTGTACATAGTGCCAGCCAATCAGAGCTGAGCTGGGTACATAGTGCCAGCCCACCAGAGCTGAGTTGGGTACAGAGCCAGCCAATCAGAGCTGAGTTGGGTACATAGTGCCAGCCAATCAGAGCTGGACTGGGTAGATGGTGTGAGCCAATCAGAAATCTAGAAATCTCACCTGAGCCACAGGGCCGTCCCACATACAGTAGGTCAGAGCGACGGTGCCCTGCAGGCGGCAGTCGCAGGCCGCGCAGGTCAGGGCGAACCGCCGCCCAGTGTCCAGCTTGCCCGACAGCCGGCCGCCGCAGTCCCGCAGCTCCAGGTGGAGGCCGGCGGGCAGCGGCCGGCGACCCGCCTGCAGAGTTGAAGTGATAAACTTCGGCGGCCACAGCTCGAAGAAGCCGATGTTCTCCGTCTCGGTTAGAAAATCGAACCCCAGACGTCTGTAGCAGTTCACGGCTGGCGCGTTGCTGTGCTGCACCAACAGCTTCAGGTGGCCGAAGCCGGAGGAGGCGGCGAGGCGGCCCAGCGTGGCCAGCAGCGACTGGCCGACCTGCGGGAGGGCCGGTGCGGGTCTGGTTGGTTGTATGGGATATTTATGGCTTCTTAATATGCCCCGTGCTACCGTGGGGTGCAGTGGGGTATTTTGGGATGCAGTGGGGTATTATGGAATGCAGTGGGGTATTATGGGGTGCAGTGGGGTATTATGGAATGCAGTGGGGTATTATGGAATGCAGTGGGGTATTATGGGGTGCAGTGGGGTATTATGGAATGCAGTGGGGTATTTTGGGATGCAGTGGGGTATTATGGGGTGCAGTGGGGTATTATGGGGTGCAGTAAGGTATTATGGAATGCAGTGGGGTATTTTGGGATGCAGTGGGGTAATATGGGGTGCAGTGGGGTATTCTGGGGTGCAGTGGGGTATTATGGGGTGCAGTGGGGTAATATGGGGTGCAGTGGGGTATTCTGGGGTGCAGTGGGATATTATGGGGTGCAGTGGAGCATTATGAGATGCTGTTTCTTACAGTAAAATGTGGGATAGCCTGGAGTCGCAGCGAATTTATGCCACAGCCCCAAATAGAAGTGCATTCACAGTGCAATCACAGTGCAATCACAGTGCATTCACAGTGCAATCACAGTGCAATCACAGTGCATTCACAGTGCATTCACAGTGCAATCACAGTGCATTCACAGTGCAATCACAGTGCATTCACAGTGCAATCACAGTGCATTCACAGTGCAATCACAGTGCATTCACAGTGCAATCACAGTGCATTCACAGTGCATTCACAGTGCATTCACAGTGCATTCACAGTGCAATCACAGTGCATTCACAGTGCAATCACAGTGCATTCACAGTGCATTCACAGTGCATTCACAGTGCATTCACAGTGCATTCACAGTGCATTCACAGTGCAATCACAGTGCATTCACAGTGCAATCACAGTGCATTCACAGTGCAATCACAGTGCATTCACAGTGCATTCACAGTGCATTCACAGTGCATTCACAGTGCAATCACACAGAGGGACGCCTCACCTGGTGCCTGCGGTACAGCGGCTCAACGTACAAGCTCTGCACGTAGAAGCCCGGCTCAGCGTGCCGCAGCAGGTAGGAGGGGGTGTACAGCAGGTATCCGATGACGCGGCCCTCGGCCTCGGCAACCATAATCCTGAACAGGCCGTCCATGAGCATCTGGCGGTGCGCCTCGCTGCCCAGCCTGCAGTACTGCAGCATGTTTTCGTGACACTTGGCCAGCTCCTTCTCGTGGCAGGTCACCTGGTACATGTCATCCGGCGTGCCGTAGCGGATCACCACGGTGGCGGTGGAGGATTCGGGCTTCATGGCTGCTGGCAGCTGCATGAATTCGGGGTGGCGGTGAAATATATGGCTGCTGCTGACTACTACTATACTAACTACTACTATAATATACTACTGCTATACTAACTACTACTATAATATACTACTACTATACTAACTACTACTACTACTACTACTACTACTACTACTACTACTACTACTACTACTACTACTACTACTACTACTACTACTACTACTACTACTACTACTACTACTACTACTACTACTACTACTACTACTACTACTACTACTACTACTACTACTACTACTACTACTACTACTACTACTACTACTACTACTACTACTACTACTACTAATACTACTACAACTACGCCTACACTTACTGCCCACTAAAGCTTTACGAAAAAGTAAAAATAAAAGGATACCAAAGAAACAAATCGGGATAAAAAAATAGATAAAAAGGTGAATTAAAAAATCTAATTCATTCTGTAATCAGTTGTCAAGAAAAATCTGCTCAAAGGAATGATCTCAGGATTATCGAGCGAATAAAAAAACTGGTTGGAAAAGCACTTGATGAACTGTAAACGAAGACAGCTGGCTTGATTGAAGTAAAGGTAAAACACATCGCAATCGCAAATCGCAATACAGTAAGAAAGTCGCAATACAAATTAATTATGAAGAAATATGGACAGTGCAAGTCTGTAGTAGCTGCAAGCTTTCAGTATTAAAGCCTGTGTCACAGAAAGACAGTATTACAGACTGACAGTATTATTACAGACTGACAGTATTACAGACTGACAGTATTATTACAGACTGACAGTATTACAGACTGACAGTGTTACAGACAGACAGTATTACAGACTGACAGTATTACAGACAGACAGTATTACAGACTGACAGTATTACAGACTGACAGTATTACAGACTGACAGTATTACAGACTGACAGTATTACAGACAGACAGTATTACAGACTGACAGTATTACAGACAGACAGTATTACGGACTGACAGTATTACAGACTGGCTACACGGCAACCAGGATGTTGCTGTCGACCTGCCGCTCCGCCAGGCCGCAGAGCTGGGCGCCCCGCAGCGCGCAGACGACCCAGTCTCCGTCGTGGCGGCCGTCCAAGTCCTCCAGTCCGGTGTGCAGCAGCATCCGGTGCAGCTCGGTCTGCTGCCGAGGCGCCTCCAGCCAAAGCCGCCTTGGCGACGCAGCCAGGCTGAGTGCCAGGCGGCCCAGCAGCCGCTTCAGATTGGCGACGCTCAGCAGCTGGCAGGGCCGCTGGGCGCAGGCGGGCCGCACCAGCCGCAGGTCGGCCAGCATGATGCAGCCGTCCCACATGCAGTAGGTGAGCGCCGCGGTGCCCTGAAGGCGGCAGTCGCAGGCCGCGCAGGTCAGGGCGAACCGCCGCCCGGCCTCCAGCCCGCCCGACAGCCGGCCGTCGCAGTCCCGCAGCTCCAGGCTGAGGCCGGCGGGCAGCGGCCGGCGACCCGCCCGAAGCATCGAGTTCACGAACTTGGCCGGCCACAGCTCGAAGAAGCCGATGTTCTCCGTATCGCTCAGGAATTCGAACCCCAGACGTCTGTAGCAGTTCACGGCCGGCGCGTTGCTGCGCTGCACCAGCAGCTTCAGGTGGCCGAAGCCGGAGGAGGCGGCGAGGCGGCCCAGCGTGGCCAGCAGCGACTGGCCGACCTGCAGCAGGTGGGGATGTAGATGGATGATGAGGCTCAGGATTAAATAATTCCCATTTGCAATCAGTGACAACTCGCAGCATCCCTGACCCGGTACTCACCCGGTGTCTCCGGTAAGCCCCGTCAACAAAGAGGCTCTGCACGTAGAGGCCTGGCAGGTCCTGCTGGGACACGTGAGACACGGTGTACAGGACGAAGCCCACAATCCGGCCGGTTGCCATAGCAACCGCGACCAGCAGCCTGAGCAGGCCGGCCAGCATCATGAGGCGGTGCTCGACGGCGCTGCAGCGGCTGTACAGCTGCATGCCGTCATGGCAGGCTGCCAGCTCCTCCTCCAGCTCGGCGGCCTCCAGGAGGTCCTCCGGGGCGCCCTGCCTGATGAGCAGCGCTGGCTGGGCCGGCTGGCCGCAACTGCCAGTCACCATGGCAACAGACATTTTGCTGGAAAAGTTTTAGGGCAACGGATGCAGAAACGAATGAAAAGTTTTAGCCAGTAAATTTTTTAAAGCAAAATCTGGCCTAAATTTCACTGATCAGGTGCTCAAGATGTGTTCTGACAAGATCCTTTGAAAGCTGCATCCAAGACCCCGAAATATCATACCAAAATATCCCACAATCTCCCTAAAGATCCCACAATCTCACTTCCTAAGGATCCCACAATTTCACTAAAAGATCCCACAATCTCACCCTAAAATATACCACAATCTCACCCTAAAAGATCCCACAATCTCACCCTAAAAGATCCCACAATCTCACACTAAAAGATCCCACAATCTCACTGAAAAGATCCCACAATCTCACCCTAAAAGATCCCACAATCTCACCCTAAAAGATCCCACAATCTCACCCTAAAATATACCACAATCTCACCCTAAAAGATCCCACAATCTCACCCTAAAAGATCCCGCACGACACCAGAGAGAACTGTAAAACATTGGCATAGCAGTGAAAATGATACAATCACTTGAGCAGACAAAAACACGAACGACAAACTGCAGTTTGCCACGCCTGTGTGGATAACATATCTAATGATATTTGATACAATAAAGCGATGCACTCAGCTAAAAAAATTACAATTTTCTAAGCTAATCAGACAAGTAAATTTATTGCACAGCGCAGGATTTGTACTGCTTATGGTAATAAAATCTAATCAAAATAAAAGTACATCCGATTGGGGACAACGGGATAGTTGAATTGTTAACAGTTGCATCAGACAGGTAGCAGGAAATTTATTTGGACAAAAGGCGGTTCCGCGAGCCCCGCGCGTCACTCTGCTTTCCCAATTCTGAGCTGCTTCTCAGACTCTGCACTTGAGGGCAAACAAAAGAATTTCTTACCGGTGCGGGGGTAGGGGATTGAGACTTGGCAGTAGGATATAGCAGCAAGGTGTGGGATCTGGTCGCTAGCAATACGTACAATCAGTGTATATATATACTGTACAAAAGTACAAAAGCATTTTGAAGGGTTGCAATGTCCCGCAATCAAAGATGGAGAGCAGAGAGGCTAAAAAAGGTTTGCAAAAGAGTTTCTCTCACAACTTGAAATACAAAAAATATTGCCATTGCGTGAAAGAGCGTTCGATAGATAAAATCAGTACAACCAGATTATAAACGCTGGGTTTAGTGCAAACTGCAAACAATACTGCAAATAAACTCAGCATCACTGCTGAGCACACTACTGAGCACACTGCTGAGCACACGGCTGAGCACAGTGCTGAGCACACTGCTGAGCACACTGATGAGCACAGTGCTGAGCACACTACTGAGTACACTGCTGAGCACACTACTGAGCACACTACTGAGCACACTACTGAGCACACTGCTGAGCACACGGCTGAGCACAGTGCTGAGCACACTGCTGAGCACACTGATGAGCACAGTGCTGAGCACACTACTGAGTACACTGCTGAGCACACTGCTGAGCACACTACTGAGCACACTGCTGAGCACACTACTGAGCACACTGCTGAGCACAGTGCTGAGCACACTACTAAGCACACTGCTGAGCACACTGCTGAGCACACTACTAAGCACACTGCTGAGCACACTGCTGAGCACACTGCTGAGCACACTACTAAGCACACTGCTGAGCACACTGCTGAGCAAACTACTGAGCACACTGCTGAGCACACTGCTGAGCACACTACTGAGCACACTGCTGAGCACACTGCTGAGCACACTGCTGAGCACACTGCTGAGCACACTACAGAATCGCAGGCGCAGCACAGTCGGCCTCAATCACAAAATGATCCGCGACTTGCCGCTCCGCCAGGCCGCAGAGCTGGGCGCCCCGCAGCGCGCAGACGACCCAGTCTCCGTCGTGGCGGCCGTCCAAGTCCTCCAGTCCGGTGTGCAGCAGCATCCGGTGCAGCTCGGTCTGCTGCCGAGGCGCCTCCAGCCAAAGCCGCCTTGGCGACGCAGCCAGGCTGAGTGCCAGGCGGCCCAGCAGCCGCTTCAGATTGGCGACGCTCAGCAGCTGGCAGGGCCGCTGGGCGCAGGCGGGCCGCACCAGCCGCAGGTCGGCCAGCATGATGCAGCCGTCCCACATGCAGTAGGTGAGCGCCGCGGTGCCCTGAAGGCGGCAGTCGCAGGCCGCGCAGGTCAGGGCGAACCGCCGCCCGGCCTCCAGCCCGCCCGACAGCCGGCCGTCGCAGTCCCGCAGCTCCAGGCTGAGGCCGGCGGGCAGCGGCCGGCGACCCGCCCGAAGCATCGAGTTCACGAACTTGGCCGGCCACAGCTCGAAGAAGCCGATGTTCTCCGTATCGCTCAGGAATTCGAACCCCAGACGTCTGTAGCAGTTCACGGCCGGCGCGTTGCTGCGCTGCACCAGCAGCTTCAGGTGGCCGAAGCCGGAGGAGGCGGCGAGGCGGCCCAGCGTGGCCAGCAGCGACTGGCCGACCTGCGGGTTGCCAACCAGAGTTGCAGTTGGTCCAGCGAGATTTGGCGGCCCAATCACTGATGACCCGAATGAGGCAGCGGCCCAGTCACTGAGGACCCGAATGAGGCAGCGGCCCAGTCACTGAGGACCCGAATGAGGCAGCGGCCCAGTCACTGAGGACCCGAATGAGGCAGTGGCCCAGTCACTGAGGACCCGAATGAGGCAGCGGCCCAATCACTGAGGACCCGAATGAGGCAGCGGCCCAGTCACTGAGGACCCAAATGAGGCAGCGGCCCAATCACTGAGGACCCCAAGAAGCCTCACCCTGTGCCGCCGGTAGTCCAGCTCCACAAAGAGGCTCTGCACATAGAAGCCGGGCTCGGGCTGGCTGTGCATGTAAGACGGCGTGTACAGCAGGAAGCCGACCACCCGGCCGGACTGGCAGTCGGCGGCGACCAGCAGTTTGAGCAGGCCGGCCAGCAGCATCCGGTGGTGCTCATCGCACTCGATCCGGCAGTACAGCTGCATGCCATTGTGGCTGTTCGCCAGCTCCAGCTCCTGCGCGGCCACCGCCTCGATGTCGTCCGCCGTGCCGCGTCTAATTTGTATCTGAGTTTCCATGGCAACCGGCTGACTGCAAATGCGGGATGTTGTTAATAATAATAATTTTTTATTCTAAGCATTTTGACTTGCTAGGCGCAACAGCCTACTAAAAGTAGAATTAGCTGCAGACAGTAAATTTTGCGTGTATTGTGGTGAGTTAAATACGTCTTGCCATGGATGGGTCAAAAGAATCAAGGATGGGTCATAAGGGTCAATGATGGGTCATGAGAATCAAGGAAGGGTCATAAGGGTCAATGATGGGTCATGAGAATCAAGGATGGGTCATAAGGGTCAATGATGGGTCATGAGAATCAAGGATGGGTCATGAGAATCAAGGATGGTTCATAAGAGTCAAGGATGGTTTATAAGAGTCAAGGATGGGTCATAAGAGTCAAAGATTATTTATAAGAGTCAATGATGGGTCATAAGAGTCAATGATGGGTCATAAGAGTCAATGATGGGTCATAAGAGTCAATGATGGGTCATGAGAATCAAGGATGGGTCATAAGGGTCAATGATGGGTCATGAGAATCAAGGATGGGTCATAAGAGTCAAGGATGGTTTATAAGAGTCAAGGATGGGTCATAAGAGTCAAAGATTATTTATAAGAGTCAATGATGGGTCATAAGAGTCAATGATGGGTCATAAGAGTCAATGATGGGTCATAAGAGTCAATGATGGGTCATGAGAATCAAGGATGGGTCATAAGGGTCAATGATGGGTCATGAGAAT
Source organism: Macrostomum lignano (assembly GCA_002269645.1). Lineage (NCBI taxonomy): Eukaryota > Metazoa > Platyhelminthes > Macrostomidae > Macrostomum > Macrostomum lignano. The sequence continues at coordinate 15,133 of NIVC01005044.1, read as the reverse complement.
CAAGGATGGGTCATAAGAGTCAAGGATGGTTAATAAGAGTCAAGGATGGTTAATAAGAGTCAATGATGGGTCATAAGAGTCAAGGATGGTTCATAAGAGTCAATGATGGGTCATAAGAGTCAATGATGGGTCACAAGAGTCAATGATGGGTCATAAGAGTCAAGGATGGGTCATAAGAGTCAAAGATGGTTCATAAGAGTCAATGATGGGTCATGAGAATCAAGGATGAGTCATAAGGGTCAATGATGGGTCATGAGAATCAAGGATGGGTCATAAGAGTCAAGGATGGTTCATAAGAGTCAATGATGGGTCATAAGAGTCAATGATGGGTCATAAGAGTCAATGATGGGTCATAAGAGTCAAGGATGGTTCATAAGAGACAAGGATGGTTCATTAGTCAAGGGTCAAGAATCAAGGACATTGCATGTAATGTGAGGTAGGTTAGTGCCACAAAAAACTAAAACTTCTGTTAAGAAACAGGTTAAAGTCAGAAAATAAAGTTGAACATATTAAGGCACAGCAAGCGATCAGTTAGTAGAGTGCTTGATACGTTAAGAGAGCTACACTGGATTAGGCACAGCGCACTACTGTTAGAGCAATGTGTAAGTGTTAAAATTTAAGCATAAAAGGATATATTAAAACAGCGATTTAGTTTGAGCTGCTAAGCGATAGATCTGTGTTAAAGTTTGCATAAAAGATTACCAGAATAAGCGGAACCTACTCATAGTAGTATAGAAGTAAATCAAATACTGAAGATTAGCGTTGGTCCAACTGTAAAGTCAGGACTCGAACCCTAAGATGACCTGTGATCAGAGATAAGGAGATAATGAGTAAACAGGACTCTCACAGTGGGGATCAGGACTCTCACATTGGGGATCAGGACTCTCACAATGGGGATCAGGACTCTCAAAGTGGGGATCAGGACTCTCACAGTGGGGATCAGGATTCTCACAATGGGGATCAGGACTCTCATAGTGGGGATCAGGACTCTCACATTGGGGATCAGGACTCTCAAAGTGGGGATCAGGACTCTCACAGTGGGGATCAGGACTCTCACAGTGGGGATCAGGACTCTCACAGTGGGGATCAGGACTCTCACAGTGGGGATCAAGACTCTCACATTGGGGATCAGGACTCTCACAGTGGGGATCAGAACTCTCACAGTGGGGATCAGGACTCTCACAGTGGGGATCAGGACTTTCACAGTGGGGATCAGGCCTCTCACAGTGGGGATCAGGACTCTCACATCTCTCTCAGTCAGACAGTGAATCCGGGCAGCCGGCCAGCTCCGGGTGCAGGCGGCAGTTCAGCGGCCTGTTGGCCAGCAGGTGCAGCGGCCGGCCGGCCAGCAGGCAGATCAGCCAGCCTTCATTGGCCGTGTTGTTCTCGAAGCCGGCGCGCATCAGCAGGTCATCGAGTCCGCCGGAAGTCGGTCGGTTGGCGACGGTGTCAACCCACACGATATGCGGCGACGGTAGGGTGGGCTTGTCGGCAGCGGCCAGCTGCAGCAGGCGGCCCATCAGGCACTTCAGCGAGGCGGAGCTGACGGCGCCGCACTCCGATGCGGCAGCGCAGACCGGCCTCTCGGCCGACAAGTCGATCTGGGGGTTGGCAGTGGAAGCTGACGGGTTTCTGCATCTCCTGTGCTCAAGCCTCCTATGAGCACTCACCTGCACCGCCTCTCCCTCCCACATGCAGTAGCTGAGCTCTCACCTGCACCGCCTCCCCCTCCCACATGCAGTAGCTGAGCTCTCACCTGCACCGCCTCCCCCTCCCACATGCAGTAGCTGAGCTCTCACCTGCACCGCCTCCCCCTCCCACATGCAGTAGCTGAGCTCTCACCTGCACCGCCTCTCCCTCTCACATGCAGTAGCTGAGCTCTCACCTGCACCGCCTCCCCCTCCCACATGCAGTAGCTGAGCTCTCACCTGCACCGCCTCCCCCTCCCACATGCAGTAGCTGAGCTCTCACCTGCACCGCCTCCCCCTCCCACATGCAGTAGCTGAGCTCTCACCTGCACCGCCTCTCCCTCTCACATGCAGTAGCTGAGCTCTCACCTGCACCGCCTCCCCTCCACATGCAGTAGCTGAGCTCTCACCTGCACCGCCTCCCCCTCCCACATGCAGTAGCTGAGCTCGGAGGCGCCAAACAGGCGACAGTCGCAGCCGGAAGTCCGAAGTTCGAATCGCCTACCGTCGGCGCCGTCGCAGGGCCGCAGGCGCAGGCTGGCTCCGTCTGGCAGCGGCTGCTCGGCTGCGGCCACCAGGCCAGCAACAAAGTCCACGTCATTCATCTCAAAAAAGGCGACCCCCTCGGTCTCTGTGAGCACCTGGAAGCCAATGCGCTGGTACCAGGACAGAGCCTCGTTATCTGTGTGCACAATCAGCTTGATGTGGTCGCAGCCGGTTGCCAAGGCCTGGCGAGCCAGAGCCACGAGTAGAGACTTGCCTACCTGCAAGTAGTAGTAGTATTAGTAGTAGTAGTTGTAGTAGCAGTAGTAGTAGCAGTAGTAGTAGTAGTAGTAGTATTAGTATTAGTAGTACTACTACTACTAGAAGTGTGCCTCTTATTACTACAAGTAGCTAGTTAAGCACATCATAACAGCCTCACTGATCGCTCTCACCTTCAGCCCCGGTAGTCCTCGCACACGTACACAGCCTGCAGGTAGAGTCCTGGCCTAGGCTGCCTGTCCAGGTGGCACCGGGTGTACAGCGCGAATCCGGCCGGCCGTCCGGCTGCCTCGGCCACCAGAAGACGGGCCAGGCCGGACTGCAGCACCCGAAAGTGGTCGCTGGCGCCCATGTGGCAGAACGGCAGCATGCCCTCGTGGCTGACCGCCAAGTCGCGAACGCACAGCGCCACAAACTCCGCATCCTCCGCCGGCCTGCCGGGCCGCAGCTGCACCTGCCGTGGCAAATCAGCCGCCCTCGCCGTCGAGTCCTGCGTTTCCATGGGCGACCGCAGCTGAAAATTAGATTTGAGAAAAAGAATAGATTAGTAATTCAATATCGTTTATTCACTTTGGCTAGACTAGCAATCCACTCTAATCATCCATTTGGCTAGACTAGCAATCCACTCTAATCCCGCATCCATGATTGGCTAGACTAGCAATCCACTCTAATCCCGCATCCATGATTGGCTAGACTAGCAATCCACTCTAATCCCGCATCCATGATTGGCTAGACTAGCAATCCACTCTAATCCCGCATCCATGATTGGCTAGACTAGCAATCCACTCTAATCCCGCATCCATGATTGGCTAGACTAGCAATCCACTCTAATCCCGCATCCATGATTGGCTAGACTAGCAATCCACTCTAATCCCGCATCCATGATTGGCTAGACTAGCAATCCACTCTAATCCCGCATCCGTGATTGGCTAGACTAGCAATCCACTCTAATCCCGCATCCGTGATTGGCTAGACTAGCAATCCACTCTAATCCCGCATCCATGATTGGCTAGACTAGCAATCCACTCTAATCCCGCATCCATGATTGGCTAGACTAGCAATCCACTCTAATCCCGCATCCATGATTGGCTAGACTAGCAATCCACTCTAATCCCGCATCCATGATTGGCTAGACTAGCAATCATCTCTAAACCCACACTAGCAGGTAAAGCTAAAAGAAGATCTCAGCAAGACCAACATTCAAAAAAAGTAAAAAAGCAGCCGAACCCAAAGCCGGGAAAGAGTTCGGGCAGGCTTACATAAACTGTTTATTTGTCTTAATAAACCTATCTAATCAAATAGGAACCGAGCAGGGCCTGATGTCCGACTGGCTACAAGGCAGCGGGATGAGAAACTGAAAACTCAAAAATGATGAGAGAAATAGAGAATTTCGATAATTGCGTTTAAACTGGAAGGCTGCGTGCCAGTGTGAAATGTACGCCATTGTGAAGCATTGCTGGCAGAAATGCACTGTTTAATAACAATACATATAATATAACTTTTGCTAAATATTTTTACAGACCAGATTAACAAAAACGAGTTTGAATTTTTTTTCTCAAAAAGTTGGCGATTAACAGAAATGCATCAGCTGAGAACATCTGCCGCTTCTAGAAGACAGGGAGAGCCGCAATGACAGCCGAAATGCCAGCAAACAAGAGGAATTAAAACGGAATTTTCCTACCTGGATAAAATCAACCAGTCCGGTTGGCAAAGCCTAAACGCATCTGAACTCCAAACAAAAACAGAATTGAAAACAGCGAACACGGACCCAGCCGAGCCGGGGTCACTAGGGGAGCAGCCAGTCGCCCTGCTGAGACCAGATCTGCTCCAGCGGGAACAGCTCCTCCAGCTCCAGCAGCGGCCCCACAGCCGGCAGCTGAGGCTCCTGCAATCGAAAGATTGAAGCTTGTTGGTGTTTGCAAAAATTGCTAACTGGTTATGAAGTGAACACATCTTTCAAAGTGAACAATTGAAAGTGTCTGCTTTACGAAGTGGCCCGCACACTTGCGGCCTTCGGGAAGCCAGGGAGATAGCAGTGGATCGGGTTTCATTTGTTGCCCACGCCAGGGAAAGCACAAACTTGGCCAATTAATTAATTGGTAAGGCAGCCCTGTGCCACCCAGCCAGCCACTTGATTTACAATGCATGCATAAACAATGCGGCCAACACAACATGTTCGCATCGGATTGTGGAATTGGTGAAATGGAGAGCTGGGTTGTCTCATGTGAGCTGGGCTGCGGGTGTTTACTGCCGTGTGAATAGCTTAGTAATAAAGTGAAAAACAACAGTATACTTTATTTTAACTGCATTTAATTGCTGGGACACGGCAGCAATTGATAAAACGCAATTAGATAGATATGCAGAATGACAGACAGACATGGACAGACAGACATGGACAGACAGACATACAGACAGACAGACATGGACAGACATGGACAGACAGACAGACAGACAGACAGACAGACACACACACACAGAAAGACAGACAGACAGACATACAGACAGACACAGACAGACAGACAGACAGACAGACAGGCAGACAGACAGACACGGCAAGGCCAGGCAAAGTCAGCCGCAGTCGGCACCAACTTTCGCTCCACTGGTTGGGGCCGGGAGGAAACCCGAGCTCAGCGCGGCAGCGCAACCCTAAAAAAGCAGGCAGGCGCAGATGCGCGCAGCCGGAGGAAAGATGAGACGGCCGGTGTCCGATTGCCAGGCAGTCCCAGCCCCAGCCCGGCCAGCCGGGACCACCCGCAACAGTTGCGAGGCCGCAGCTCGCCTTAGCAACAATAATATTAGGGGAGAAAAGTCGGCAGCGCAGCTTTAACCTTCTCCGATCTGAGATCCCCAGCCCAATTCAGGCAGAAATCCCATTTTCACCTGCAAAAAAGAAGCAGCCCCCCAAGCCCCAGATTTATTCCCGCCAGAAGTCGAGCGGTGACGCAACCCCTTCCCGAGCAAGCAGATGTCAGCTCCCGGCCCCCTGACCCACCTGGCAGGAATGGAACTCTGGGAGGGAGCAATCAGTCTGCTTACAGAAGATGGGGTTAGGAGGAAAAAAAGAGATTTAATTCCTCAAAACCGCCCAGAGACCCGCAGGACCCGTTGCGCAATCAAACTGGTTCGGGGATAAATTATCCATTTACTTTAATTCGTTTGCTCAGAGGATCAGTGAAGTGGAAGCCAACAGTCCCGCAGCGCCCACCCCAGCACGGGTGTGAAATAAAAAGTCAATGGGCTGAATAGGGAATTGCTTGGGGACAGTGAATAGGTGTCGGGATTACGGACTCCCCGGGGAGACAAATCTATCAGACGGCTCTATTCGGCAAGTGGCGGGCCAGTCTGGGAGAAGCTGGATGCTGCTCCCTTCATCAGTTTCCCTTGATTACGAAGGTAAACAGTTTAGGCCGAACTATAGCGAGCGACTTCAAGTTTTCTTATGCTAAGAGAAAAACAGTTGAAAAATCTGAAGGCAAATAAAGGCACCCAGTCAATGATTAATTCGCTATATCAAGTTCTATATCCGTTTCAGTGCACGGATGAAAAAACCTTTGAAACAGCAGCACCCACTGAAGCTCAGGAGGGGAACAGCAGCACCCACTGAAGCTCAGTGGGAGAAGCAGCACCAACTGAAGCTCAGGAGGGGGAACAGCAGCACCCACTGAAGCTCAGGAGGGGAAACAGCAGCACCCACTGAAGCTCAGGAGGGGGAACAGCAGCACCCACTGAAGCTCAGGAGGGAACACCAGCACCCACTGAAGCTCAGGAGGGGGAACAGCAGCACCCACTGAAGCTCAGGAGGGGGAACAGCAGCACCCACTGAAGCTCAGGAGGGGGAACAGCAGCACCCACTGAAGCTCAGGAGGGAACACCAGCACCAACTGAAGCTCAGGAGGGGGAACAGCAGCACCCACTGAAGCTCAGGAGGGGGAACAGCAGCACCCACTGAAGCTCAGGAGGGGGAACAGCAGCACCCACTGAAGCTCAGGAGGGGGAACAGCAGCACCCACTGAAGCTCAGGAGGGGGAACAGCAGCACCCACTGAAGCTCAGGAGGGGGAACAGCAGCACCCACTGAAGCTCAAGAGGGGGAACAGCAGCACCCACTGAAGCTCAGGAGGGGGAACAGCAGCACCCACTGAAGCTCAGGAGGGGGAACAGCAGCACCCACTGAAGCTCAGTGGGAGAAGCAGCACCAACTGAAGCTCAGTGGGGAGAAGCAGCGGCACCTACCAAGCAGAGGTACAGGACCTTCGGAATAAGACAATAAACTTGTATACTAATGTCCACACAAAACCAACAATTTGAGCATCGCAAGTAAACAAAAAATATTTCCAAAGCATAAAATTGATTTAAAATCCCAAGACGCAGCTGCTTTTTCGAATTTAGTTAAAATGCAAAGCACAGCACATTTCGAAATATATTGGTATGGTGCAAATATTGGCAGACACTGGCAGTAATAGTAAACTAAGAGTATAAGATTATATACAATAGAATTTATGCTGCAAAGTGAAAGAGCAAGCGGTCAATTATCTATCAAGCAAATCCTCCTGACTTCAAGGCTTCAACCGAGCGGAGCTCAGCAGGCCTTCGGACCGAAGCAGGCGGGCCTTCATGGACGACGGCGAGATCAGAAGCCGCGGCCAGCGCCGGCCGACTCCGCCGCTACCGCTGCCGCCGCTGCCGCCGCTGCCGCCGCCGTTCTGCCGACGAACTCCCCGAAGCCGGAGGGCGCGCAGGCTGTCGCGGGGCGAGAAGCCGCTGCCGCCGCCGCCGCTGGACGGCGACTCGTCGAATCCGCGGCGACCACCGCCAACTCGGCGACATCGCAGGAGGCGCCGTCGGCGAGAATCACCGGGACGGCACCGAGACGGCGGCGTCGACACTTCCAGACTGGACGGCGGGGAGGACGGCGAAGTCAGCGAAGGCGGCGAGGCAGAGCTGGACGAGCTGGGCGACTTTGGCGGTTCCTGGCCGCCAAGCCGGCTCAGCAGAAACTGCCGGAACCGCCGGCCCTCGGCGGCGTCGGGCTCGGCCGGGACGGCGTCTGCAGCAACCGTCGCGGCGGGACTCTGCGCTGACGGACGGCGGCCGCCGATGAGCGGCGCGGCACGCCTGCCAGCGGCGGCGGCGGCCACCAGGTTGCGCAATGAGGTGGCCAACGGGGCCCGAGCCGCCGCTGTCGACGATGCCGACGACGCCGAGAACGGAGATGCCTGGCCGCGCCGGCTGCCAGGGCTGCGCGAGCGCGACCTGCTGGCGAAGCGGCCGACAGCGGCTCGGAGGGCGGCAAAGGAGCCGCCGCTGCCGCTGCAGCTGCCGCTCCGTCCGCGCTTCCCAGCCTCAACAGCCGGAGGCGGAGGCTCCACCGCTGTCACCGAGTCGATGGCGCCGAGCGCTTGGTGATGCCGGACCAGCAAGGCGGCGGCGGCGTTCAGCCGGGCAACGGCGTCTCGAGGCGAAGCCGGCGGCAGCAACGGCGAGGCTGCGGAGGCGGCAGCCGCTGCGCCCACGTGTCGCAGAAGGCAGGGCCCGAGGCAGGTGGCCAGATTGTCAGCGTCCATGCGGTTGGAGGCGGAGTGCCGAGCCACCTGGCCAGGTGATTGATGGGGTTGAGAAAGGAGGAATTAATTAGAGTCAAACAAAGGAATTGTTAGAGAACTGAAAAATCAGAAATGGAATTCGCAGCTGCCTCACCTTGGCCAGAAATTCGCACAGATGCCGCAGCGCCCGCAGTTGGCTTGGCGACACGGCCGGAGGTCGGCATCGCCGGCGCAGCAGGTCGCGAGCTCGAGCCCCATCGTCGTCGGCAACACCGACAGCGGCAGCCTCGGCGAGCTCCTGGGCGATCGCTGGCGGCAGCAGCGGCTCGGGCAGCTCGCGGAGCCACGCCTTCAGAGCGCAGGCGACGTCCCTCGGCGGCGTCGCTTCGCCGACCCCGGCGCCGGCATCGAGTTGACGACGCAGCTCGACGAGGCGCGACCGCGGCGCCTCAACGCGGAACAGGCCCTCGTCTGTCACGTGACTGGCCAGATGGTCACAGCAGGCGGCCAGGATGGCTGGCACCGCGCCAAGTCCCGGCACCTCCGTTGTTGGCTGCAGTTCCAATGGTCGGCCGAAAAACTTGCCGTCGCTAGAGACGCTGTTGCCATGGCAACAGAACGAACGCTGCAGCTGGTGCTGCTGGTTCAGCTTCGGCCGGCTTGGCAGGCGAAGCAGCCCGGCAAGAAACTGCGGAGGCTGCGCGGCTGACTTCTGCTTCATCAATGGCGACTCCATGCTTCTTCAGCTGCTTTGAATTGCTTCCAAATTCCGTCTCCGATCTCACCCAGTGAGCGTGCAGCTATATATTTATATATGCAGATGAGGCCGCAATGGGAGAGGGGAGCGCAGGCCGCAGCCACCCCAGCTCCACTTTCCAACCAATTAAAGTTTCACCGAGCCAACAACACGGGGCAGAGGGCGGCGCAGCCACCCTGCCCAGCCCGGGCGATCCGACAGGCCGCAAAGCAAACATGGGATAACAATGGATGGGAGAATGGGGAGTCCGGCTTGCGGATTAAGATAAGAAGAGCCATAATCCAAAAAAGCTGCAGGGATAATGGGGGGCATGTGCTTTTTTCGCTAGCGCACGCACCAGCTGGATCCGGGGATGCGGGAACCCAGCCCCCCCCCAGCCACGCGTCAGCACAACAATGGGAGCGTTCACTCCAATCTCCAGGCCGAGCGGGAGAAGCCTGGGATTTTTATTTATTCAAAGCGAGAGGGAAGAAAAAAGCTGGGGGAGGTTTGAAAGAAGCAGCGATCTTCTTGTTTCTGCCAGATGGCTTCGAGTAATCGAGAAGAATTGTTTGGGAGAATTGGCCAGCTGGGACTGGGAGCGAAGTCTTCCCACAGCCTCGCCGCTCTGGCAGCACAAAGACCGGACTTGGCTCTGGCTGACTCGCGGTATAAATATATTATATTGCAGTCACTCAAGGGGGAGCGGTAGGTCACACGCGCGCGCTATGGGAAGGCAGACGGACAAGGGCATGCCAGGCTCCTCATCTGGCCTATGCTCACTATGCTCAGGAATATCAACACAGACGCACCCAGCAATACCAGCTCAACAATTTCTTCGGAGTCGTTTTAAACCCTGGCTTGATGAAGACGGAGCGGGAGACGCTGACAGCAGCGGGACACCGCCAGTCTCTTTGTCTGTGAGAGCCCTAAGCATTTCTATACGCAGGCCATGGATGGGTGCTAGATAAAGACTTTCGAGTCTTTGTCTCAGACAGCTAGAACTCCGAGTCTTCCAGTCTTGGGCCTTGATTCCACACCACACCCAAGGCAATTAAACACACTCGACAGGAAATTAGGAAAGTCGTTTGAATAGAAAAAACTGCAGGGCCTCCGTCTCCGGGCGTCCGGGACCCCCTCCCATACACAAGTCTTTGTGCCACGTGGTCTTTGTGTGCGAAGCATTATTAACTGTCTGTCTTGTCTGCCTGTTCGCGAGGAATTCGAACTCCAAATTTGGGACACAGCACTTGTAGACACTGTGTGAGGCTTTTTTGAATGCTTGCATTAACACAATTAAAATGACTAGAATACTTTCCACAGCCTCCTACAATGGGTATCTTCTACATTTGGGATGGTAGCAGCGGCCCAGCCTGAGGATCTGAGAGGACAGAGGCCCAGAAACTGAGGATCTAGGAGGGCGGAGGCCCAGAAACTGAGGATGTGGGAGGGCGGAGGCCCAGAAACTGAGGATCTGGGAGGGCGGAGGCCCAGAAACTGAGGATCTGGGAGGCCCAGAAACTGAGGATCTGGAGGGCAGAGGCCCAGCAACTGAGGATCTGGGAGGGCAGAGGCCCAGCAACTGAGGATCTGGGAGGGCAGAGGCCCAGCAACTGAGGATCTGGGAGGGCAGAGGCCCAGAAACTGAGGATCTGGGAAGGCAGAGACCCAGAAACTGGGGATCCGACGGTGGCCCATCCGGAAGATCTGGGACTTTGGCGGCTCAATCATAATGAGAAGAGTCAAGTTGGTGCATTATATACCAAATCATTTAAAAAGCAGAAACTTATACTGAATATAAAGTACATTAAATGCAATCAGTTTTAACCATGGCAGTTCTAGCATCTATTGAGTGCAAAATATATTGGCCTACTTATCTTAATGAATTTGACCTTGAAATAAACCGCCAAAACTCACCGACGGACGAGTTGTCACGTGACTAGTAAGACTGCCACCGCCGCTGCCGCAGACAGGCTGGGGGGCGCCAGCTTTGAGCCACCGGCAGCTGATGAGCGGGTCGGACTCGGCCAGGCTGACTGACGCCGCCTGCCAGAGGTGAGAAAAAACAATAAAATTCCTGTCAGCTACTGACAGTACAAATAACCGATTGTGCAGTCAAACACATAGATACAAGGACAACTGACTCAGGACCAGCGATTCGATCATGGACTCCTAAATGCGAAGCATATCTGGATTGGAAATCAGTGCCCAGCCTATATGCCCTCTAACAGTAGAGTTCTAGATAATATTCCTGCCCAGGTGTTCTCTAACATCAAAAGCCGCAATCCGCTCACCCCAGGCGAATCCTCGCGGTTACAAGCGAGCCAGCCGCAGTCGTCAGAAGTGGCCGCCGAGGCCGGCAGGCTCAGGTTGCTGCAGCTGTTGGTGGACTCGCCGCTGCCAAACAGCGACATCGGCGGCGAGGGCGGCGCCGGCGGTTGCAGCGACTGAAGGCGGCGCTGCGCCGGCAGAATGTAGATGCTGGCCGTTGAAGCAAACCGGGCGGCGGAGAGAGGCTGGAAGACGACGGTAAACAAAAATATTAAAGCCTTGCATACTACTTACAGCGTCAGGGATATGAGCAGTAAAATTTTACAAAAAAAAATCAAAAGAGTAAAATTAAAGAAATCCTAAACGGTGAACTCGATCTGGAACTGCCGCTCCGAGCCAGATCAGATACCTCAATGTCACCTGACCCTCCCAGCTATTTGTTTGCTTTAGCCATTAATAGAGCGAGCGGCCAGGGCAGACAGGCGGAGTGAATGTACGCAGCAATGCAAAACTGGCTGCACCCGCCACTCAAATAGCGGCTCGGTCATCTGACCGGCCGGTTCCACAGCCAGTTGTAGCAAGAGTGGGTGAGGTTTAGAGAGAATGAAAAGTAGGAGAAAGCAAGAATCACATGTCTAAGACGCATTTTTGTACTCTCTGGTAGGCAGGCGAGATAAATGAATGTGAAATTATATAGAATTCATGCCAATTCACTTTAGCTGAGTGGCGGTGACACAAAATAGCTTCTGATGACGTCAGCACCCCCTGCTGAGTACTTTAACTGGGCCTGGGGCTCTTCAGATCAGCGCTTATCTTTCCTAAATAACTAGCTCTTTCCTAAATTTTTAATGAAAAACAATATGCTCGAGTCACCGCAAAAGTGTGACTGTGCGGTTGATTGTGCTCTTTAATGCTTACCCTCCGGTCCTTTGGTGTTACCCTCCGGTCCTTTAGTGTTACCTCCGGTCCTTTAGTGCTACCTCCGGTCCTTTAGTGCTACCCTCCGGTCCTTTGGTGTTACCCTCCGGTCCTTTAGTGCTACCCTCCGGTCCTTTAGTGTTACCCTCCGGTTTTTTAGTGTTACCCTCCGGTCCTTTAGTGCTACCTCCGGTCTTTTAGTGCTACCCTCCGGTCCTTTAGTGCTACCCTCCGGTTTTTTAGTGTTACCTCCGGTCCTTTAGTGCTACCCTCCGGTTTTTTAGTGTTACCCTCCGGTCCTTTAGTGCTACCTCCGGTCTTTTAGTGCTACCCTCCGGTCCTTTAGTGCTACCCTCCGGTTTTTTAGTGTTACCCTCCGTCCTTTAGTGCTACCTCCGGTTTTTTAGTGCTACCCTCCGGTTTTTTAGTGCTACCCTCCGGTCCTTTAGTGTTACCCTCCGGTCCTTTAGTGCTACCTCCGGTTTTTTAGTGCTACCCTCCGGTCCTTTAGTGCTACCCTCCGGTCCTTTAGTGTTACCCTCCGGTCCTTTAGTGCTACCTCCGGTTTTTTAGTGCTACCCTCCGGTCCTTTAGTGCTACCTCGGTCTTTTAGTGCTACCCTCCGGTTTTTAGTGCTACCCTCCGGTCCTTTAGTGCTACCCTCCGGTCCTCTAGTGCTACCCTCCGGTCCTCTAGTGCTACCCTCCGGTCCTTTAGTGTTACCCTCCGGTTTTTTAGTGCTACCCTCCGGTCCTTTAGTGCTACCTCCGGTCTTTTAGTGCTACCCTCCGGTCCTTTAGTGCTACCCTCCGGTCCTCTAGTGCTACCCTCCGGTCCTCTAGTGCTACCCTCCGGTCTTTTAGTGCTACTCTCCGGTCCTTTAGTGTTACCCTCCGGTCCTCTAGTGCTACCCTCCGGTCTTTTAGTGTTACCCTCCGGTCCTTTAGTGTTACCTCCGGTCCTTTAGTGCTACCCTCCGGTCCTTTAGTGTTACCTCCGGTCCTTTAGTGCTACCCTCCGGTCTTTTAGTGTTACCCTCCGGTCCTTTAGTGCTACCCTCCGGTCTTTTGGTCTTTTAGTGCTACCTCCGGTCTTAGTGCTACCCTCCGGTCTTTTAGTGCTACTCTCCGGTCCTTTAGTGTTACCCTCCGGTCCTCTAGTGCTACCTCCGGTCTTTTAGTGCTACTCTCCGGTCCTTTAGTGTTACCCTCCGGTCCTCTAGTGCTACCCTCCGGTCTTTTAGTGTTACCCTCCGTCCTTTAGTGCTACCCTCCAGTCCTTTACTGTTACCCTCTGGTCCTTTAGTGCTACCCTCCCGTCCTTTAGTGTTACCCTCCGGTCTTTTAATGCCTACCCTCCAGTCGTTCAGTGCTACCCTCCAGTCCTATAACATGATACCCTGTTTACTTCGCCCCCTATCTTAAACAGTTGTTCTAAAAAACGTATATTCCATTTTGCATATCTATATTTAGCACAATGCCAAAGTCGAACAAAATGACCAGACAAAAAACTTGACAATGGAGGCAACCCTAATGGTCTGGATTCTCTGTGAACTGTACGCACACAGGTGCACACAACAATAAGGGCTTCACCTCAGCTGCAAGGCTTCGCTTTCGATTCTGCCTGCGCGGCAGTCGCTGCTGCTGCGGCTGCTCAGTCGACGCCCGCGCAACAAGGCGCAGCTGCTTTCGCGGCGGTGGTGGCGGCGGCGAAGCAGCGGAACTTGTCGACGCTGTTAGCAGCGGGATCGGCGGCGAGGACAGCAAAGATGAAGCCGCTGACACCAGCGAGGGCGACAGCGGCGGAGTTGGCGAGGGCGAGAACACAATCGGCACGGTGGCGCCGCCATCCAGCTCGGCAGCTGCCTGGGTGACGCTCAGCGGCCGCCTCAGGGAAGTCGCGACCTCAACTGCATTGTCTGGCGAATCAGTGAAGACGCTGCCAGCAATGGCAACATCGTCCTCTTGCCTGCGGGGCAGCCTCTGCTTCCGGCCCATGAATTGAGACAGCTTGTATGAATGCTTGTATGTTGGTGATGAAGGTCGAGTTGTCAGGGCTGCTGCTGAGGCTGGAACAGTTGGCAAGGGCAACAGCTCAACTATAAAATGAGTGTTATTTAAATTCTCTAAAATGAAGTAATAAAAATGACAAGTAACTAGGGGTCCTACTAATGAGGGTATAGGACCATTTTAGTTAAAAAGTAGGCCTATAAAAAGTGGCAACTAACCTCCACAAAATGCCCCAATCTCTACAAAAAAGAAATAAAAACACAATATACAAAACATAAACAAAATAGTTGGTTATCAAAAACCTTCAAGGCAAAAATAGATTTTTAACTTGCTTTAAAATCTAAATATTTGTATAATTTAGGCCTTATAAAAGTTAAAATAAGTTAAAATTATGTTAAAAAAATAGATTATCTAATATTGGTAAATAAAATATAGTTGATAATTCTAATACTAACTAAGAGCAAAATATTATTTTCTTTGTTTTATGATTAACCTTTAACTTAATTTTTTAATTAATTAATTACTTTAATCTTTTGATAACAATGAAACATGATTATATAGACAAAAATGACATTATTATAAAATTATATCTATGATAAATAAATAGGCCTAGCTATCATAAGAAATAACTTATCCTAAAATCCAAGGATCCTAACAAAAATAGAATCCTAATCCTACCTTGTTCTAAAAATCTTGATTTTATCTAACCTCTAAATTAATGGTTATCTTATTATGGTTAATAATCTAGACTATAGAATCCTAAACAAATTAAGCCAATGAATCAATTATAAATCTTATGATCATGAAATAAGCTTCTTGGCAATTGCAATGAAATGCCTATTAAATAGGTCTAAAGCAACCAAAAACATAAATAATATACAGCAATATTATGTTACTATATGCTTAAAAATGTTATTCTAGTTATGATTTTATAGTTTTTATAATATGCTATTAGATATACATAGACATAATGTAGGCCTAGTAGAAATATAGTTCTAGATTACAGTCATTGAGTTAAATAAATTGGCAGAGTAAATTTGGAAACAGCAAAGTAGAACCTTTAAGCTTTAAGTCCAAGCAAGTCCGAGGTTAAAATAGGCCTAATGCACATTGCAAATTGCCTGTTGCATGTTGCCACTGACTCTTGGCTTGCAAAAATCGCATATGTAATAAAAAATCGCTGCAACTTTAAAATAAAATTCTTTGT
>NIVC01005043.1:0-27964 GCA_002269645.1 Macrostomum lignano | reverse complement strand
GGATGGGTGCTGACTGGGTGGGGATTGGGTTGGGACTGGGTGGGATGGGTCCTGACTGGGTGGGATGGGTGCTGACTGGGTGGGGATTGGGTTGGGACTGGGTGGGATGGGTGCTGACTGGGTGGGATGGGTGCTGACTGGGTGGGGATTGGGTTGGGACTGGGTGGGATGGGTCCTGACTGGGTGGGATGAACTGCGTCACTGCAGCATTACTAACAGACGCAGCTCCATCTCCCACCCCCTACCAGCTCCGCCGCCTGGTGCAGGACATGCAGTCCCTGGGCGACCAGCTGGTGGCTCTGTGCTGCAGCAAGCCGACCTCCAGCTCGATGCTGCTGGCCCAGTGCGCACCCGGCCTGGCGACCTTCTTTTCCACGGCCTCGCAGATTTTGCTGCCAACGCAGCGGCTTCTATGCGCCACCCTCCTAGCGGTCCGCCGCCGCTGGCCGCCCAGCCGCAGGCGACAGCCGGCAGAGCTCCAGCCGGCGGCGAGGCCGGATTCAACGCCTTCCCCGCCCGCCGGGTGTTCATCCAGCGGCTGGCGGACAGCATCACCGTGCTGGGCTCGATGGTGCGGCCGAAGAAGGTCCGGTTCCAGGGCACGGACGGCAGCTCGTACCTGTTCCTGTGCAAGCCGGAGGACGACCTGCGCAAGGACTGCCGGTGAGCTGCATTGATTGACATGTCCGAAAGTCAGGGCCGCTGTACGTCCTATGGGAGCGCGTGCCTGTGCCGACCTCCTTGACCTCCCCTGGATGGCTCTCAATGAATTTCAGGCTCTCGAGTTTAAGCAATAGTCTCAAACGTCAGGGCAGGGCCCCTCCCATCTCAGTGCCAGCTGCGGGGTCAGTGCCCCTCTGTCCTCCCCGTATTTTTGTCGTCTCTCCTCTCTTTTTCCACCCTCTTAACCCTCCTCTATATTCTCTTCTCTCTCCTATCTCCCCTCTCCTCTCTCTCTCTGCTTTTCTCTCCTCTCCTCTCTCCTCTCTTATCTCTCCTATTTTCTCTCTCTTCTCTCTTCTCTCTATTGTCGACTCTCTCCTCTCTACCCTCTCATCTCTAACTCTACTCTCATCTCTAATCTGTACTATCTTATCTATCAACTCTCCTGAAATAAAGTCAAGACAAAACTTTATTTTAGCTCAAAAGCACGAAAAACTTTACCGGCTAAAAAGCCTGCTTTATATTAACTATTTGTTATCGATCGGCATACCCACCGCACCCCCCAACCCGCGCTAGCAAGTACATGCAGCGAGAGAGAGAGAGAGAGAGCAAAACAACCCAACCTAGCCCCGCCCCCAGCGCGCACGCAGGCCAAGCTATCACATCCCTCCATGCCAAGACAAAAGCAACAGAACTTGCAACAACAAAAAAAAAAAAAAAAAAAACCAACACCCAAAAAAAACTGTCAGTCACTGTCAGATCAAGTTCACTCGTAGGTCAGTCGAACCGGTGCCCTTGTAGTCCTCTCCGAACGCCGCAGCATCGGGGGCGGCAGCGGCGGCGGCGGCAGCGACGGCGGTGGCGCTTCAGACGTTGTCACTGACGGAGTCAGAAGCTGTGGCGCCGCCCCACCTGACTGAGCCGATCCCGCAGCTTGCTCAGGTGAGATTGTCGCCGGCACCAGGTGGTCGGCATGCCGCCGCACGATGCGCTCGTCGGGCAGGCGGCACTCGTAGGACAGCGGCCCGGTCTGGCGACTCACGGAGGCCGGCGCCCACTTCTCCGGACCGTTGAAGTCGCGCACCAGGACACCGTCGCCTTCTTCGAAGTTGCGATCCCTGGCTCGCAGGTCGTGGTACTCCTTTTGCGAGTCCTGGCTGCGCCTGACTGTAGCCGAGACATCGGGCCGCACAATGTCTAGAAGCGTCCGCAGCTGCCTGCCCATCATCAGCTGGCAGGGTGGAGCACCAGTTGTGCTGTGTGGAGTGACCCGGTAGGTCAGCAGGAAACGAGCTAGCCGAAACTGCAGGGACGCCGGCCGCCCCTTCGCCAGGGCCGCCTTCACCGTCTGGACCGCTCGCTCGGCCAATCCGTTGGACGATGGATGATATGGAGCCACTTTGATATGCCGGATGCCGTTACTGGCCAAGAAGTTGCTCATCTCTTGGCTCACGAAATTCGGACCGTTGTCGCTCACTACGACCTCAGGCAGTCCCAGCTGACTGAAAGTCCTTCTTAGCCGATCGATGGTGGCAGCACTGGTGGCGGACTGGCAAATGTGGACTTCAATCCATTTCGAATGAGCGTCCACCAGTACTAACAGCATTTTTCCCTCGACTGGTCCAGCGTAGTCCAGGTGGATCCGGGACCACGGCTTGTCCGGCCACGGCCACGGCTGCAGGAGGGCTGGCGGCGGGCAGTTCTGATGACGCTGGCACTCGCCGCAGTTCTGCGACAGCTTCTCGATGTCCCGGTCCAATCCCGGCCACCAGAAATATCCTCGGGCCAGAGACTTCATCCTAGAAGCTCCTTGGTGGCTCTGATGTAGACAATCGAGCAGTGCTTGTCGACCCTGAACCGGCACAATCACACGGTTGCCCCACAGCAGGCAGCCGTCCTCCAAGCTCAGCTCTGCCGCCCTAACTGCGTACGGCTGCAGTTCCGCATCCAGCCGAGGACGCTCCGGCCATCCACCTTGCACGAGCCGCAGCACTCGACTGAGCAGCGGGTCCTTTCTTGTCCAGCCGCGAACTTGAGCAGCCGTCACGGGTCCCTCATTGAACGCATCGATGAGCAGCACTACCTCAGCTGGTGACGGCGTCTCCACTGACTTCGTCGGCAGCGGCAGCCGACTCAGAGCGTCAGCCCGCAGTAGCGAAGTTCCCTTGCGATACTGCAGTCGATACGAGTAGTTCGAAAGCAGCAGAGCCCAACGCTGGATCCTAGCCGAAGCCAGTGGTGGAATGGCCTTGCTCTCGTGTAGCAGGCCCAGTAGCGGCTTGTGGTCGCTCTTGAGCTCAAAGGTTTTGCCATAGAGGTAGGCGTGGAAGTGCTTGATCCCAAAAATGATCGCCAGGGCTTCCTTCTCTGTCTGCGAATAGTTCCTCTCGGCGTCGGCGAGCGATCGGGACGCGAAGGCAATCGGCCTTTCAAGGCCATCAATCCGGTGGCAGATGACGGCCCCGACCCCGTATGGCGAACTATCACACTCCAGAATCACCTCCTTTTTGACGTCGAAATGGACAAGCGCCTGCGAGCTCAATAGCAGCTCCTTGCTGCGCCGGAAAGCATCGGACTGCGCTTCGCCCCATCGCCAGACAGTTCCTTTCTCGAGAAGCCGGTGCAGAGGAGCCAGAACGCTGGACAGGTTCGGCAGAAACCGGCCGTAATAGTTGAGGAGGCCCAAGAAACTGCGCAACTGCGTGACGTCCTTTGGCATCGGCGCGTCAACGATCGCGTTGACCTTGTCACTCATCGGATGTAGGCCCTGGGCGTCAATCCGATGCCCCAAATAAGTCACCGAATTCTCCATGAAGCGGCATTTGTCAAGCCGGCACTTCAGCCCGGCATCCTTCAGGCGCTGCAGGACGGTCTCCAGATTCTCGAGGTGCTCAGCGTCATCGGCGCCGGTCACCAACACGTCATCAATAAAGGTTGCCGTATGCTGTGCACCATGCAGCAGGCCGTCCATGGTTCTCTGGAAGATTCCAACTGCTGGTGAGATTCCAAACGGTAGCCTTGTATACCTCAGCAAACCCTTCGAGGTGTTGATGGTGCACAAGCGCTGAGACTCTTCGTCGAGCGGAAGCTGCATGTATGCCTGGCTGAGGTCCAGCTTGGTGAACTTTTGGCCGCCGGTGAGCTTGGCGAACAACTCCTCAATCCTTGGCAGCGGGTAGCAGTCCATCTCCACGTCCTGGTTTACTGTGCACTTGAAATCTGCGCAGATTCTGACGGAGCCGTCCGACTTCAGTACCGGCACGATTGGGGACGCATACTCCGAATCGGAGACCGGCCGCAGAATGCCCTGCTGGATCTCCCGCTCGAGCTGCTCTTCCACTTTGGACTTCAAAGCGAAAGGTACCTGCCGCGCCTTCATGAACTTGGGTCGCGCCCCGGGCTTCACTCGCAGTTTCAGAGGTTCACCCGTGTAGCAGCCGAGGCCACTCGAGAAAACGGAGCTGAACCTCTCTAGCAACTTCTGCACTTGCTGATCCTTTGGAGCCGACGCTTCGTGCAGCTGCTTGACGCTCCCCCAATTCAACGGCAGTACAGCCAGCCAGTTCCTACCGATGAGGCTGGACCCGGATCCAGATACCACTAGAAGAGGAAGAAGCTGCTTGGCTTTACCTGGAAACTCTGCAGACACGCTGATCTGACCGAGTACACTGACCGGCTGTCCGCAGTAGTTCCGCAGTCGAATCGGGGTCCGCTCGAGCTCAGGAGCCCCGCCCAGCAGGTCGTGATAGGCTCTAGCCGATATCAGCGATACCGCCGCGCCCGTGTCGATCTCCATCTGGCAGGACACTCCGTTGAGCAGGACTGTGGTGATGTACGGCGGTACCTTGGCAGCTGCACTGGGCAAGGTGTTCAGGGAGCCGCAGTCTTGGCTTTCCTCCTCCACAGCGGCGACTTGCGACCGCGGCTCAGCTCCAGCCGAATCCGAGCCTCCTCGAAGGCTGCAGCGGTGTGCCCCATCTTGCCGCACTTGAAACAGGCCTTCTTCATGAATGGGCACTTCGCCGCCAGGTGTTTCGCTGACAGACACCTGTAGCACCTTTTTGCAGGTCGCTGAGTCGCTACCGCAGTGGTCTGGCCGACTTGGTCTACCGATGCTGCCGAGGCGGTTTGCGGGGTTCCTGAGGACGAGCCCTTGACCAAGTTGCAGCCCTTGGTTGCCAGCTCCACCGCCTGGGAGATCGCCAGTGCTCTGTCCAGGTCCAACTCTGTCTCGGACAGGAGTCTGCGCTGTATGCGATCATCCTGGATGCCAAGCACCAGACGATCTCTCAGCATGGTGCTCAAACTGTTACCGAAGTTGCAGTGGACAGCCAAACGCCGCAGTGCCGCCAGGAAGTCGGCCACGGACTCCGAGCTCTCTCGAACGCGCTGGTAGAAGTGGAACCTTTGCACGATCTCTGACGGCTTTGGGTCCCAGTGATCGTCAAGCTTTTCGCAGATGTTAGCGAAGGAAGCCTCTGAAGGCTTAACTGGGGCCAGAAGACTGGTGACAAGCCTATAGGTGTCCTTGCCGCACACGCTGAGGAATACCGCTCGCTTCTTCTCTTCGCTTTCGATTTCGTTTGCAATGAACACTTGTTCGATGCGCTCCTTGTATTGCGACCAGTCCTCCGTCTCAGGCTCAAACGGCCCTATGCTACACAGTGGCCCAGTGGCCATCCTCGTCGCCAGCGAAATAAAGTCAAGACAAAACTTTATTTTAGCTCAAAAGCACGAAAAACTTTACCGGCTAAAAAGCCTGCTTTATATTAACTATTTGTTATCGATCGGCATACCCACCGCACCCCCCAACCCGCGCTAGCAAGTACATGCAGCGAGAGAGAGAGAGAGAGAGCAAAACAACCCAACCTAGCCCCGCCCCCAGCGCGCACGCAGGCCAAGCTATCACATCTCCTCTCGTCTTCTCTCCTCTCCTCTATTCTTTCTTTACTCTCTCCCTTGAACTCTCTCTTTTGTTCTCTCTCATCTCATGTTTTATCACCTTTTCCCTCTATCCCCTTTAAGTTCCCCTCTCATCTGGCCCGCAGCCATGACCAAAGCTGTGCACTTTTCAAGTTAGTCTGCTTTTGTCATCGAGACAGCCACCCCAACCTCCGCCTCTCTTTCCTTCCCTTATCTGGCTAGATGTGGAAAAATGGGTTTTAAAATTGACTAACTTTCGGCTGCCATAAGTTTGCCCCCCCCCCTATTTATCAGTGCCTGATAGCAAGAAATGGATATTGCAATATTCCAAGGCTCTCATACAATAATCCCTAATCCCTTCCCCAGCTTTGTCGAGCTGTGCAATTTCCTGAACCGGGCTCTGCTCAAAGACCCGGAGTCCGCCAATAAGCAGCTCCGAATTCGCACCTACGCCGTGGTGCCGCTGTCTGAGCAGAGCGGCCTCATCGAGTGGGTGCCGCACACCGAGGCCTATCGCCGACTCCTTGAGAAGCTCTACGCTGAGAAGGGCGCTGGCCTGCCGGTGGAGGCCATCCACGCCGCCTACAAGAAGTTCCAGGACCCGTCAATCACCGCGCAGGCTCGGGCGGCCCTGTTCGCGGAGTTCAGGGACACCAATTACAAGCCGGTGTTCTCCGAGTGGTTCCTGGCCGCCTTCCCGGACCCCGGGTCCTGGCTGCGGGCTCGCATGACCTACGCCAGGTCCGCCGCGGTCATGAGCATCATTGGCTACGTCATGGGGCTGGGCGATCGGCACTGCGAGAATTTGCTGCTGGACTCCACCAGCGGGCATCTGGTGCACTGCGACTTCAACTGCTTGTTTAATCAGGTGGCTAACTGTGTACTTTTACTAGATGTACTTTCGCTAGATGTACTTTCACTAGATGTACTTTCACTAGATGTACTTTCACTAGATGTACTTTCACTAGATGTACTTTTACTAGATGTACTTTTACTAGGTGTACTTTTAAAGTACCTCTATGCACCCGCACCCACCGCAGGGCCTGCTATTTCCGGTACCGGAAGTGGTCCCGTTCCGATTGACGCACAACATGATTGACGCGATGGGCGCCACTGGAGTCGAGGGCGTCTTCAGGCGAGCCTGCGAGTCGACCCTGAGCCTCATGCGGCGCGAGGCCCGGCCTCTGGTGGCCGTCCTTCGCCCGCTGGCCTTCGACCCAATCGTCGATTGGATGAAGCCGCGCCATCAGAACTTCGCCGCCGACGTCTCCTGTCTGGACGGTCCGCCGGCCGCAGCGGCTGGTGGCGCCGGAGCGGCGCATGGCGCCTGCGGCTCCGGCGCTTCGGACGCCTCCAGCGCGGAGCGCCGCGCCATCGAGAAGCTGCGCCGAATCGAGGAGCGCCTGGCGGGGGTCATGCACTCGCGCGACCTGCTGCCGCACCAGGAGCTGCGCGCCTCCGGCCAGGAGTTCACCCAGGCCTCGCTGTCCGTGCCCGGCCAGGTTGACTTCCTGGTGCGGGAGGCCTGCAGCGTGGAGCGGCTGTCACGGATGTACATCGGTTGGCTGGCGTACATGTGACTGCCGGAATGGCGGCTGCTGCTGTTGCTAGTGCTGTAGTCCATGCTGTAGTCTTATGGATGCTGTAATCTACGCTGTTATGGATGCTGTAATCTATGCTGTAATCTATGCTGTAATCTTATGGATGCTGTAATCTTATGGATGCTGTAATCTATGCTGTAATCTTATGGATGCTGTAATCTTATGGATGCTGTAATCTATGCTGTAATCTATGCCGTAATCTTATGGATGCTGTAATCTATGCTGTAATCTATGCCGTAATATTATGGATGCTGTAATCTATGCTGTAATCTTATGGATGATGTAATCTATGCTGTAATCTTATGGATGCTGTAACAGATGCTGCTATGGATGCTGTAATCTATGCTGTAATCCATGCTGTTATGGATGCTGTAATAGATGCTGTTATGGATGCTGTAATAGATGCTGTTATGGATGCTGTAATCTATGCTGTTATGGATGCTGTAATCTATGCTGTTATGGATGCTGTAATCTATGCTGTTATAGAACTGAAGGTTTTCTAAAGTCATCAAGACGGCTCACAGCTTAACGAATTTCACCTTGCTAATTATCAAACTGCAGTTTTCAAATTCTGCTTAAATTATGATTTTTGTGTCTAATTTAATAAAATACAAAGCATTTAAGCATTAGCTTACTAATAGTAGGTTCAGTATGAACCGGTTTATTTGAAAGTCTACAGTTAATTTACCATTGCTGGCCCTTGTCCTTGCAATATAATTATATAATTATGATTGAGTCTTTGTAGTTTTGTTTATTTCAGTCGCATGTACTTTTAAGCTTGGGACTAATGTTACTGTATAAAGTACTCTTAGTTCTTTTCCTATTCACATCAGCAACCATGATTTTAGTTGTTCCTGATGTCGTCAGTAGCATCAATCAATATTGAGTCGTCTAGCCTGGGCGCTCTGATGTGCCAGCGGCCCAGGGTCGATTCCTGTGTGCAGTCATATTAATTGGGGCCGAATTGAAATCTGCTTGGGCCCCCAAGGCACTGAGGTGTACTCGTACATGCCTAACGATAAGTAAAGTCAGGGCCGCTGTACACTCCTGTGTGAGTGTGTGCTTGTGCGTATGACTGCGTACGTATCCGCGCGCTTGTGCGTGCCTGCTCAGGGGAGTCGGCGGGATGGCAATGCCTTCGCCGGTTGCTTTACAATGTCGAAAACACAGCAATGACAAAACAGCTTTTGCCTCTAATAATATAAATAAACATCGAAGTAGCATCAAAATTGATCAAGGACAACTAGCCCAGATAGAATGATGACATGATTAGTTACTTATTAATCATGAGAACATGAGAGTCCCTCAAGAACTACAAAAGTAAGCTACAAAAGCTGGAACTCTGCCTCATCTTTCCTGCCAATTACCTGTACGGACAAATAGCGAGTGCGCATTCTTCTTGCTCTCAACAAAACCTTCCAGTAAGGGCAGGCGACACTTAAAAACAGCTCACTACCGACCCAATGAGCTACAGGGAATAATGCAAAACATACTGGGGCACGCTTCACTACAGAGTGAAATGTACACTGAACCAGAGTGTACAACTATAGTGCAAGTTGACTGAGCGGTTGAGTGGAGAAGTGGTCGGTGGCCTTAGCAAACTGTCTGTCTGCCTGTCTGCCCCGTTCATCCCGAGTGTGCAGGGGCAGGGGGCTGGGGCTGTACTGCTAAAAGCATTCAGTCAGTCAGAGGGCGGGCGATCTGCAAAATTGCAGCGCACAACCTTGGAGAAAAAATCTGCTCGATTTTTTTCTTCTACAACTGCTGCGAGATCAACAGTGAGAATTTTCTCTGTTCATTATTAATGAATTTGGTCAGTCAGCTGCTCGGCCACGTTGGCGGCTACTGGAACCCCAGCACCCTCTCCGGGGCCATCGACGTGCTGGTGGTTGAGCAGCCGGACGGCAGCCTCATTGGCAGCCCGTTTCATGCTCGGTTCGGCAAGCGGGGAGTCCTGCGGCCGAGGGACAATGCGGTGAGGCTGATGGACAGGTAGACAATTAGAGAGGCGTGGACAGGCTAAAATTGATAATTAAGAGACGGACAGACAGACAGACAGACAGACAGTCAGACAGACAGACAGACAGACACACACACAGACGGACAGACAGACAGCCAGACAGACAGACAGACAGACAGACACACACACAGAGGGACAGACAGACAGACAGACACTAAGACAGACAGACAGACACACACACAGAGGGACAGACAGACAGACAGACACTAAGACAGACACACACACAGAGGGACAGACAGACAGACAGACAGACAGACAGACAGACAGACAGACAGACAGACAGACAGACAGACAGACAGACAGACTTCCTGTGCTTCCTCCCACAACGCGCCTCCCCCAACCCCTTCCCAAACTGCAAAGGTGGAAATTTTCGTCAACGAGTCGCCAGTCACCGGACTCGCGGCCCGGCTGGGTCCCGCAGGCGAAGTGATTTTCTGCGGCGAGCCGCTGCCGCTTCCGCCGCATCAGGCGGCTGTGGGCGCCGGATTCGACGACTGGGTGGACGTTCCGGCCGAGGCCGCCGTATCAGACCAGCAGATCGATTCCGGCCACCTCAGCGAGCCGGAGACGTCGGCAAGCGAAGGAGCCGCCAACTCGGTCAGCTCAAAGTGGTCCGTCTGGCGCTGGGGCCACCTGCCAAAGAAGTCCTCCGCTGCGGCGTCGGACGCTGCCGCTTCCGCCGCAGCCTCGTCGTCGGCTTTGTCGATGCGACTGAAAACTACGGCGTCGAGTTCGTCGCTGGCCTCCAGTGAAGGCGACGGCGGTGAGTGGCTCACTGACACCCCTAGCTAATTGCCCTCCACTGACACCCCTGGCTAATTGCCCTCCACTGACACCCCTGGCAAATTGCCCTCCACTGAAACCTCTAGCTAATTGCCCTCCACTGACACCTCTAGCTAATTGCCCTCCACTGAAACCTCTAATTGTCCGAAATTTCCTCTGAAATATGAATATGTGCTGCAGGTAAAGTGAATTTCACTAGAACTCAAAAAGCCCAATTTTTAACCAAATTTGTTAATTAGCCCCGGCCAGCAAAAGCAGGGACATGAGTATCCGACTCAGCTCGGACCAGCTGCGGCTGTTGCACCTCCAACCGGGCGTCAACAAGCTTCGCTACGACGTGACTACAAAGTACCAGGGCACGGCCAGCTGTCTGTGCGAGGTGCACCTGTGGCGTCACGACGATCGGATAGTTGTGTCCGACATTGACGGCACCATCACGCGGTCGGATCTGCTCGGTCAGCTGCTGCCCATAGTGGGCCAGGACTGGATTCAGCCCACGGTGACCAGCCTGTTCTCCGCGGTGGGCGGCAACGGCTACAGGTTCCTCTACCTGTCCTCACGGGGACTCGGGCAGTCCGAGGCCACCAGGAGGTTTCTGGACCGCATCAGCCAGGAGGGAGCCGGACTGCCGGGCGGCCCAGTGTTGCTCTCACCAGATTCCCTGCTGGCCGCCCTACACAGGGAGGTGATCGCGCGGCGGCCGCAAGATTTCAAGGTTAGTGTATGGTTTGTACTACTAGTACCAGGACTGCAGCCACGATTAACGGCATAACTTTATCGCAATTTTTGGTGCCGCAAAATGAAAACTGGCAAACTGTTTTCTAAGAAACGAGGTTTCCCATCCACTTAAGTTATTATTGGAACGGAGATTTAGGTTGTAAATTAATTGAATGCAATCCAGGTACTGGTAAATCACGTGTCAGTTGTGAAGAACTTATCCACTCCCAAATCCACCCTGCCAGATCCCCTGCCTGCGCGACATTCGCGCGTTGTTCCAGACCGCGCACAAAATCGGCGGCCCGTTCTGGGCGGGCTTCGGCAACCGTCCGACGGACGCCGACACCTACGCGAAGGTCGGCATCCCGCTGGAGCGCTGCTTCACCGTCAATTCGCGCGGCGAGCTGCTCCGCGGCGGTTGCTACCAGATGGACGGCTGCGGATGGGCCCCCAGCTACAGAGCGCTGATGGACATTGTCGATCACGTGTTCCCAAAGTGGAAACCCGACAGTCCCGTGGATTCTCCAAATCAAGTAACAAATCCTCTGAGTCCCAGTCAAGATGGGGATGCAAATGCAGACATGAAGGATGAGGAGGAAGCTGGATCCAGTCCCGGCCGCCGCTCTTCATCAACTGTACACGCCGTTAGCCTGAGCGAAGTGAATTTCTTGCAGTTAAGCTGAGGGAGCGCAAATGCCTCCTTTGACCTGTGTGCCAGCATTTAATATGTACTTTCACCCCTGTACAGCAGCTGACTAATATTTTTGTACCGAATCAACTTCTACTGCACTTTCATACTTTATGAATTCAACTCAGAACTATTGCTTATTCAATTAGCTAAACTAAACAATCCGATTCAGTTTGGAAAGCAAAGAGCTTGGACTTTTTATTTTAATCAAAAAATATGTACACACTTTTGTTACAGCAAGTTTCATGTGATCATGAGTCTTAGATTTCTTAAAAACTTCGGAACCAGAAAAATAAGAATTGGAGGATGGGGTGGGCATGCGGAGGAAAAGAAGTGGAGGATGGGTGGGTGGCCAAGGACAGAGAAGCGGAGGATGGGGTGGGTGGCCAGGGACAGAGAAGCGGAGGATGGGGTGGGTGGCCAGGGACAGAGAAGCGGAGAATGGGGTGGGTGGCCAGGGACAGAGAAGCGGAGGATGGGGTGGGTGGCCAAGGATAGAGAAGCGGAGAATGGGGTGGGTGGCCAGGGACAGAGAAGCGGAGGATGGGGTGGGTGTCCAGGGGCCGAGAAGCGGAGGATGGGGTGGGTGGCCATGGAAAAATAAGAATTGGAGGATGGGGTGGGCATGCGGAGGAAAAGAAGTGGAGGATGGGGTGGGTGGCCAAGGACAGAGAAGCGGAGGATGGGGTGGGTGTCCAGGGGCCGAGAAGCGGAGGATGGGGTGGGTGGCCAGGGACAGAGAAGCGGAGGATGGGGTGGGTGTCCAGGGCCGAGATGCGGAGGATGGGGTGGGTGGCCAGGGACAGAGAAGCGGAGGATGGGGTGTGTGTCCAGGGACAGAGAAGCGGAGGATGAGGTGCGTGGGCGGGGCAGAGAAGCAGAGGTTAGGGTGGGTGGGGCAGAACTAAATTTGCAGATGCAAGTCAATCAGCTGCTGCCTGCTTGTTCCTTAAACTGGCCCGGCCGCGGTCGGAATTCCCCAGTAATGCTGGGCGCAGCGCCTCTGATGACGAGCTCGCCCAAAATGTTGGCAATATTGCGCACATCGTCAATGCCAGAATGATGCCGGCCCTGGTGGGCAAGGTTGAGCAGGCGCAGCATCTCCATCAAGTCCTGGCGCGGGTAGCGGCCCATAACGTCGCTGAACACGCGCTTGATGTTGATCCAGCGGGTCATGTACAGCGGCAGGGGGATGCCGAAATGCGCGCACTGGCTGGGCAGCCTTTCAAATAGAAAGAAGAGAGTGATGAGTGGTGTCAGACTGCCTTAATTAATACTGGCCTTGCGATCAGTTGGCGACGGTGTTTAAGCAAACCTGTGTGATTATGGCATGGGGTAAGCGAAGGGCAGGGTTGAGCGGGGCAGATTTAGGGTTGGCTGGGTGGGTGGATGGGTTGGCTGGTAAGAGGCAGAGAATCAGGGGTGGGGTGGGCGGTCAGGGGCAGAGAATCGGGGGTGGTGTGGGGGATCAGGGGCAGAGAATCGGGGGTGGGGTGGGGGATCAGGGGCAGAGAATCGAGGGTGGGGGGTCAGGGGCAGAGAATCGGGGGTGGGGTGGGGGATCAGGGGCAGAGAATCGGGGGTGGGGGGTCAGGGGCAGATAATCGAGAGTGGGTGGGCGGTCAGGGGCAGAGAATCGAGAGTGGGGTAGGCGGTCAGGGGCAGAGAATCGGGGGTGGGGTGGGGGATCAGGGGCAGAGAATCGGGAGTGGGTGGGCGGTCAGGGGCAGAGAATCGAGAGTGGGGTAGGCGGTCAGGGGCAGATAATCGAGAGTGGGTGGGCGGTCAGGGGCAGAGAATCGGGGGTGGGGTGGGCGGTCAGGGGCAGAGAATCGAGAGTGGGGTAGGCGGTCAGGGGCAGAGAATCGAGAGTGGGGTAGGCGGTCAGGGGCAGAGAATCGGGGGTGGGGTGGGGGGATCAGGGACAGAGAATCGGGGGTGGGGTGGGGGATCAGGGGCAGAGAATCGGGGGTGGGTGGGGATCAGGGGCAGTGAATCAGGATGGGGGTAGGTGGTCAGGGGAAGAGAATCGGGGTTTGAAGTTTGGCAAGAAAGAAGAAAGAGAAGTTCACCCACATCACATTGAGATCCCAGTCGCCGCAAGTGACAAATGCTGATGCAGTGCTTTGGTCTAACAGGCCTTCCTGTTGCATCCAGTTGTGAAAGTCCTGCAATATGTAAAAACCAATTGATTATATACTTTACCTAGTTAAAGGTGAAAAATAATCTCTCACCTGAAGCACCTCTTCCAAATGTGGCTGATTGTCTACCATCTCTTAAATGATGCCAGTAAGCTAATAAAAAATAGATGGAATGTCATTGCAGTGATTTCTCTATTGATAAAGCATGATGATGCAATGAAAGCAATGCAAAAAATAATACCTTAGTGCAGAAACTAGTGAGCTCTTTGTGCACCCTAGGCTGCACATACTTATGAAATGTGGCCTCAGTAGCAAGTGTTTGTGCATTCACCTTGAGCACAGGAAATTCAATAATCTCTTGAGGAAAGATTTTAGGACCCTCTTGGCATGTTGCTTCAAAGTCCAAGACTAAAAAATAGTTAAAATTTTGTTTTGGAATAGCAATAGATGCATCAAATTTAAATCCAGATTGAGATGCTTTTGAAGCCATTGGAACAAATAATTTTGAAGCTCTTCTTAACTGATGAAGGCTGGCAGCAAACATAGGATGTTCTTTTTGCCTTTTTGAAATGATAATACAAGGCAAAACAACAGCAAAAAGAAGACAAAAACAAAATTAAGTTTTTGAGATTATATATATATAATATTATAATAAAAAAAATAGAAAGCATTGTTTAATTTTGATATACTATTCCTATGTTAACTTTTGAAGCAGTCTTGAATTTTAACAAAAAATGAAATTATTATTAATAGATTTAATTTATTATAAATTCAGTAGCAGATCCAGAAAATTTTGAATGAGGGGGTGCAGACTACTGAGGTCCATATAAATTTATATATCATGTACAAGTAAATGTACATGATGATATGTTTTTTCCATATAAAAATCAAAAAATCTTACTAAATGGGGGGGTGCATGCCCTGTACACCCCATCTAAATCTGCTACTGAATAAATTAAAATATACAATTTTATTATACTAGGATCAGCCTTGGTTAATAACATAAACAAAACCATATTAAATTAAACATAAAAGCTTTTTTATATATTCATTTTGCCAAAAGTAAGGTCCTTTTGATAGGTTTGCTTTGCTAATTGAAATTGGCCAAAAATGAAGGCTCTAAATATAAAAATAATTATTAATATATAATCATACATGTGCAACCTCCAAATTTTAGTTGGCCATGCAACTTAGTTTTAACAAAAATGCGACATAATTTTTGGCCAAAAATGCGACTTACATGTAAAAAACCCGAAAGCAAAATTAACGCAACTTTGAGTAAACAGCAGGAGTAACTATGACTGTCTTATTAAGCCAAAATGCCTCATCAGCTACTTAGTACTACTACTCGGTGTTTTTTGGGTCGGCATTTTTGCGACTTCCTTGGTTGGCCGCCAAATTGGCCAACTGTTGCGCATGTATGTATATAATTATTGCTTTTATCCTTAATGATTGTATATTGTCATTTGTAGGCCTAGCTTTTAAACAAATAATATTAATACATTAACATAAGGTAAACATTTGATAGTTTGTATATGTACTTTGACATTAAGTTGAGACTTAAAATGCCTTTGCCCTATAAGTTAGTTTAAATTTAAAATAAATCAATCTAAATAAATGAGTTACATTGTATAATGTATATGAGCATACTATAGAATATTTATATATTTGTTAGTGTCATGACATTGACATTAGTTAGGAATCCTAAGATTAGTAGACTTAGAGTTTTCTTTTTTGCCAGAGACAAAATGCAAAATTGCACTCTATGCTCATTTTCATAGTGCAATTTTAAGGGTCAAACTGTAATTCTCTTTTTTCTTATTTTAAGGCAATGCAAATGAGGCTTCAATGGAATGGAAAATAGGTTAATAAGTCTACATATAAACTGCACCTACTATCAATTTCAGGGTGCAATTTTAAAATTTAGGGTGTATATGTACACTTTGCACACAAAAATGAACCCAGAGTAGGCTTAGTAATTAATAAAATAATAATATTAATATTTAATATGAACAAAAAGCCAAAGGTATTAGGTATAAAACTCGATCAATAAGATTGAGCTTATCTTAGGAAAATAATTGAGAGCAGGTAATGGAATCATTGCAAAAGAAAGAAGTACATCTAATGTCAATGTGACATCCATTACAATACAATGAAAATAGATAAATGTAAATGGTAAGATATGAAATAAGCAGTGTTAATAGACTTTGTTATAGTTAATTACAATATACAATGGTATAGCCAGGTCGCGGCCTACTCCCCAATCACCTAGGGGGTGGGATTGGGCGCAGCAGGTACCAAAAACCATGAGGCAATTGTGTGCCTGTAGTGCTAAAATGAGTGCCTGCGGCTCCAAAATGAGTGCCTATAGCACCAAAATGAGTGCCTGCAGCGCCAAAATGAGTATCTACGGCACTAAAATGAGTGCCTATGGTGCCAAAATGAGTGCCTGCGGTGCCAAAATGAGTGCCTGTGGCACTAAAAGTGGCGATGGCATAAGGTGGCAATCAAGGACGACTTAAGTAGAAGGATGGGAAACCTCGTTTCTTAGAAAATTTTAGAAGGCAGGTTTTCTAAAAAAAACACTATGGAGATAGGAAGTTTTAATTTTTTTGCACAAAAATTGTTCTTGCTTTTGATAGGAGGCAGTTCCAGTTCTAGTGTTGATCTTTTGATATGTTGTGCCTTTCTTATTGCTCTATCGTCATCAATATTTATAAAGCTTTTTGTTCAAAGAAGTAGGATTAAATGTTCATTTTTATTCTATGTACATTTACTGTACCTAAAAAAATAATAATAAATTGCGCAGCTCTAATCTTTGGTTAAATGAATCTATTTTATCATTTGTGCTATGCCTATTTGTTACACAGTCAGCTAAGAATGATAAAATAGACTCATAAAACCAAAGAGCTGAGCCGTGCTATTCTAGGCACAAATACAAAATTAGGCTATTCTAGGGTTTTTAGGCACAAGACATGCGCCGTATGTAGAATAAAAAATTAACATAGAATCCTAATTTTTTAAACGGAGAGCTTTAGTAATATCGATAGAGCAATAAGCAAGGCACAACATATCAAAAATGAACACTGGATCTGCTTCCTATCAAAAGCAATAACAATTTTTGTGCTGAAAAATGAAAATTTCCTATCTCCGTAGTGTACTTTTTCGGGAAAACCTGCCTTCTAAAATTTTCTAAGAAACGAGGTTTCCCGTCCTTCTACTTAAGTCGTCCTTGAGGCTCTTAGAACCAGAACCATTTTGTAAAGTATAACTCAGGGACTACTCAAACATAAAATATAAAATATAAAATTCATTGAAGATTTATTGAAATATTGAAATAGCTACTGCTGCATTGGCGCGGCCATAGATTTAACCAGCCTCGTAAAAACTTCGCCATGATTTGCCTAGTTTCCCGTCCCGATGTTGAGTAGTCCCTGGTATAACCTTTTGTCTCCTAAACTAGAGGGATATTAGTGCTTTAAAATTGTGATTATTGAATGGCAAAAGCCAAGAAGAAAGTGAAAAATTGTGCAAAGTGAGGCTGTTAAGGCAGTCAAACATTCAACAAAGTTAAATAGTTATACTGCTTTTTTTCTTGGAAATCCGAACCGATTCTGGGTGGATTCTGGTTCTGGAATTGGTAATATGAAAAGCCTCCTTGGTGGCAATGGCAATATCACGTGATAAAAATTGTAAAGACACTAAATTTATAACAAAAATTTGCGATAAAACAAAGAGTCACAGAGACCACTTTTCAAAGCTATTTGATTGATTCCAGCTGAACCCAATCTTAAAACATGAAATTAT
This sequence comes from Macrostomum lignano, assembly GCA_002269645.1. Lineage (NCBI taxonomy): Eukaryota > Metazoa > Platyhelminthes > Macrostomidae > Macrostomum > Macrostomum lignano. Next base: position 10,621 of record NIVC01005043.1, on the reverse strand, counting down.
ACTCTACACGTATGAGTTGTGAGAGAAGCAGGCATGATGGGCCTCGGGGGCCCGAATACGAGCTGCAGGGTCGGCTGCAGAGGAGGTTTTGGGTGCTGCAGCAGAGACATGGCTGGCAATATTCAATTCAAAAACATTGACTCTCGATCCATTGACTCTCGATCCATCGACTCTCGATCCATATTTTAGATTTTGGATCCATCATCATGAATGCAGGGTGGTGGTGATGCATTCAGGGAAAATTCTGCCCAAATCGGGTTTGCCCTTCATTGAAATGCATTAATATCAAATATATCGAACTTTGACTTTGCTCTGAATTGACACCTGTTTAGTGTCTTCCATGCGTAGGAAAATTAGCAAACAAAGTATCACTTCAGCGACACAGTATTCAAAAATTGACTGGGAAAATCACGAATATTCAGCAGGATCAGTTATTAGTGAAGTTTACAACTTAATCCAATATTTTCTACGATAAAAGGTGGATCAAATGGGCAAAAAATTCAGAGAAACTGGAAAGCTGCATTGGCCCCTGCAGCCAAGAAGTTTCCCGAAGTTTCCCAAAGGCAAGAAATACGGCGCGGCGGCTCCTACTTTTGGCAGGTCAAATTTGCACACCGCCTGCATTAGCCTTCCAAGGCTGCGCAGGCTCGGATCGATAAAAGCCTACCTGGCCCTTTGGGAGAGGCTGGCTCGAATTGCCGGATGCAGCAGCTTGTGCAGTGCCGGACGAGCAAACGGAGGAAACCGGGGGGTGGCAGATGACGACGGAGGCTGGACGGGAAGGAAAGCGAAAGTGTTTACGATAAAAGCCAGTGGAGAGGGATCAGAATGGCAAGACGCGAAACGCGCAGCAAAACTTCAAGCAGGCATATAGAAGCGAATTCGGCCGAACTTATAGCAACGATGTCGTGGATGACGCCTGGCAACGTGTTCCGGCCATTCTCCAGTTCATCTGATTGGCCGTTTCGCTCGCTATTTGACGACTTTGACGTGGATGAGTTCTTCAACTCCGGTCGCCGGGGCACCGGTGGCAGCCTGTTCGACGATCGTCGACCGCTGGACCGGCTGAGACGGCGGCGGTACCAGCAGCACCAGCAGGACGGCTCCGCTGCTTCGGACTTTGTGCGGTCTCCGGCCAGCCCGTTGGGGGTAAGGGATGTCCACATGCAGGATGGGGGTATGGAGGGTCAGTCAGCAATTAGTTCACAAGGCAGCAGTTGACCCGCAGCCAGGGACAAGGCCACTGTACACCCTGTGTGAGTGGAGTGCCTACGGTATCTCTTCGCGTGTGCATGCTCAGGAGTCGGTGGAATTGGCAGAATCGCCTCAGCGCTGGTTGTGAAAAGATGTCGCCGAAGGCGTTGGTAGAGGCTACTCACAACCCTGTTGCATAAATACTCATTTATTTATAAAAGTAAAATATGTTTTCCGCGCAGGCCTCCGGAGCTTCGCACAGCTGGTACTCTCGAGCCTCAGACTCTGTTGCAACGACGTCCGCAGGCGGAACCGCTGCCACAACGCCAGCCTCGGCTTCAACAGCCTCAGCAGCCACAGCAGCCCAGCCGTCAGCTTCAACAGTCAGCTCAGCCAGCGGAGCCGTGAAGACTGAGTCTCCGCATCTGAAGAGCTGGACCACAGCCATCGATCTGGTCGGCTTCCGTCCGGAGGAGATCGTCGTCAAATGTGACGCGGACAAGCTGCGCATCCGAGCGCGTCGCGAGGAGGGTGAAGATCTTAATGAGGTGCGCAGGACGCTGACCATCCCGGCCGAGGTGGACAGCGAGAAGGTGTCTACCATTCTAACTATGGAGGGCGCACTGGTCGTGAAGGCTCCACTGCTGCAGTCCTTCCAGCAGCAGCAGCAGCAGCAGCAGCAGCACCAGCGAGGCTACTCAGAAGCTGCAGCGATGGGTCTCGGCGGCGAGGACACGATGAGCAGCTGCAGCCAGCAGGACCTCAGCTGGGACGACGTTCGCACTCTGGTCCGCGGCCCGGGAATTCAGCCACTGAACTGCCTAGTGACGGCTCGCGCTACAGACGGTGAGCAGCGAGCTGTCAGCAGCGACAAGATGTTCCGGGCAGAGATTCTTGTCCGCGAGTTCCACCCGCAGGAGATCAAGGTACAACAGAAGGCCGATCAGGTCTACGTAGAGGCGGAGAGCCGGCAGGAGCGTGAAGGCCAGACGGAGCTCAGGCGGATGGAGCGCAGCTTCACTCTGCCGCGCGGCGTCGACGTCGAGAATCTGGTGAGTCGCCTCACCGAGGACGGCCGGCTGCTGCTGGAGGCGCCGTTCCTCGCCCTAGCGGATTCTGCGTCGGCCGGCGCTGGGAGATCCGTCCCCATCGAGGGGGTCGCGCCAGCGGCTGCGGCGGCGGCCGACTCTGCTGCTGGCTCAGGAGGAGCCTCGGAGAACCCAAGTGGAGCGGAGGCAAACTGCACCAAGCTGTGACTCGGCGAAGACTCTGCACTGACTGTTGCTGACCGCGGACTGCAGTTGTAATTACATTCATGGAATCGAAATTCATAGACTGCTTATGCAACGTCACTTATTCAGAACTCGAGCCCCTGTTTTAACTTTTTAAGATGCATTCAATAGAATCACGCTGCACGCGCTGCATGCCTCGTTAAGGTTGCACTGTACATCAGGGCCATCTGCATGCGATATCAGGCAGTACTACAATTAGCTAGTCGTCAAAATGCTTAACCGGAATGGATGAATCCTTTTTTAAATCACAGTTAGGCAGCTGGTGCATGTAACCTGCTTTGGTTGTTACGGGTAAATTGCGTACCTCGTATTTTCGGGCTGAGCAGCGTTGCCTGCTCGAAAAAACAAGACAAAACGAACTGAAAATTCAAAAGCGCCGAGTTTAAAGCATTTTTTTGCCTTTTTAAAGCTCGAATAAAAAGCGACGGTGCAGAAAAAGAAATCCAATTCGTGAGACGGGAGGTCTGTATTTTTAAACAGCCCAAAACAGACTTAAGAGATTTGCAAACTCGCTCGGTGAGACGCAGCGGGAAGACAAAGGAAAAATGAACTTCATCAGTCAGTAGTTCTCTGTGTCAGCGCCAGTGACGTCACCGGCAGATCGGGAGGGTCATTGTCCGGCGGTCAAGCAGCAGCTGCTGCCGGCTGGTCAGAAATTCGGCGTGCATTTTTTCGATTCTTTCCAGCGCCTCGACGCCTTTGCAGGCGCTGGTGACCGGCGTGGAGTCGATGTAGCCGTATCCCGGATACACCTGCCGCATGCACAGGTGCCCACCGGAGCCTCTGAACGACAGCTTGCCGATCTTCAGCGCGCCGCTCTTCCACGGGCAGCTGCCGATGGTTCTGTCCGAGGTGATTCTGTAGGGCGTCTCGAGTTTCAGAGACCCGTAGCGGTTGGAGGAGCCCCCGGTCCGCTGCATATTGTAATACAGGTTGGCGTTGTCAGGAATGTCCTCGCGGAAGAACATGCGGCAGAAGGCGGGCTTCCGGTACTCAATGCGGCTCTTGAAGGCTGGTACCGCCTTCTGTAGCAGACAGTCGCAGCTGTTGATGGCGCGGAGGCTGGGACCCACAATGCGCACGATTAGGTACTTCACCCAGCGACCGCCTGTGCACAGCTTCTTATTGAGCAGCCGCCGAGTCACCTCCAGCTGGCACTTGGTCCGGTAGCAAATGGCGCGGAAGACGCCGACGTCTTTGAGGAAGCCTTCGACCAGGCTGTCCTTCATCTCCAGGCGGTACTCCTTGTGCACCCGGGGCGCGAACACGTCCATGCTGCCGATGACGATGCCTTCCTTCACGAGTTCGCCCGTGACCGGGTGCGGCGTGAGCGTGGACTTGTCTCCGGACCGGCCCGCGTCGCCTTGCGTCGCCTCCAGCTCGCTGGTGACGCCGGCAAACATTCGGCGCATTGTTTCCACGGTGCGCGACGAGCAGAAGTCCAGGATGGCCTTCTCGATCACGTTGGCCAGCATCGATTTGGTTGTTTCGGCGCTGTCGCCGGCCAGGTCCTGGTGCACCGGATGGCCGATTTCAAGATTGGCGAACTGCAGTGTGCGGCATGATTTCAGGGCTCCACTGAGTTAAAACAATAAATTTTACAGCGCCATGACGTGATAGTACTTCCTGCTGTAACAGTAATGCTCTGGCTACTTCAACGTAAGTATTTTACGTAAATTTTTATCAAAATCGAGAATCTTTTGAGACGCCTTTTGAAGCACAAACGCTGCTCTAACTGACGTGATATTTTAACGGCTTTATCCCAGCTCCTAAGCTGCTGAAACTTAAAAGTATAGCAACAATTGTACTGCACTCTTCCAACCCACTGCTCCTCAACCAATAATAATAATTAATAACTGATTACACATGCCCCAAAGGGCAGATGTGCAATCGACAGCTCATCCGCAGCTATTGCGCAGCGCATCTGAAGGCTGCATACGGCTGTTCAGTCCAAGGACTGATCGAGAGGTCGCTACACAAACCCTCAATTACCCCAGCTAATGCTGGCATCCATTTTACAGCTGGGTGAACTGAAGCAATTCAGAGAATTGTTTCGAGTGGGTTGAGAATCGAACCCCCAACCTTTCAGTCGCGATTCCAACGCTCTAACCACTAAGGCTCACAACCAAACAGACAAGATACTTGTTGTGCGAGCTCTCTCACCGGCGTCTCCACACCTTGGCTGGCGGCCGCGGCGTCCTCTCCGGGCTGCTCCGCCACCTGATTAGTGCTGACCGCCTCAGCCGATGACGGCTCCGACGGGGCCGCCTCCGCCGTGGCCGCGTCGCTCTGGACGGTGGGCGAGGACTCGGCCTGCCCGGCCAGGTCATCCGCGGACACTGCGTTTGCCAAATGTATTTTTTTAAATCCACTCATTAGGGTAGATACACTGGCGGAGCTTTCATCGGAAAATATTATTTAGTTAACCGCGGTCTCACCGTTGGTGTCCACTCGGGCCAAGTAGCTGGGCAAGCCGGCGAAAGTGGCTGCCGTCTGTGACGAGTCGGTGGAAGCCAACGGCGGCTGGCTGTTGCTCAGGGAGGCGGAAGCCGTGGTTGTGGATTTGTTCGAGAGCCCGACGCGCCTGCGTTGGGCCTAGGATCGAATGGTGGTGTGACTTTTTGCGGGTAGAGTGAGGTGAGATGTGTACGGAGTGAGATGGGTGTTAGCGGAGTGAGGTGGGTGTTTGTGGAGTGCTAGGTACGTGTTTTTGGAGTGAGGTGGGTGTTTATTGAGTGAGATGGGTGCTTGCGGAGTGGGGTAGGTGTTTGCGGAGTGAGGTGTGTGTTTACGGAGTGAGATGGGTGCTTGCGGAGTGAGGTGGGTGTTTGCTAGGTAGGTAAAGCTAGTATGCGGGTTTAGTGGAATCGGATAGAGCACACAAGAGTGTCCAGTTTGCAAAGCTCACCCGGTGCACAGCCGACCAGCACTTTCGCCAGCTGTGGCCTCGATACATTTTTGAGCCAGCGCGCCTGTATTTGATTGAAAAAGCAACGAAATTTTAGCCCTCACCCATGCAACTAAGCAGCTCTGAAAGTACACAATGTTACTCCGAACTCTCACCTTTTTGGAGTAGCACTAGTTGGTGTTGAAATTTCAACATCATTCGATTGAACAACAGTTGGCTCGCTGCCAATCAGCGTGGCAGACTCAGTTGCATCAGTCTGGGCCTCAGATCTGGCGCCGCTACCGCTGTCTCGAGACTGGCGGTCCTCGTTAGAAGCCATGATGGCGCTCTGGTTAATACCGCGCATGAAATGGTTAGCCTAAGATCCAGTAGTTCGGCTAATAAATTTTTTACACTCTACTAAAGGCGGCTGTACGAGGAGCCGAAGCCTCGAGTCTATTTTGTTTTGTCTATGGCCCAAACCCAGTGCAAGTAAGCCAGAAAAGTCGGCACAGACTACGTTTACGCTGTTTACGTGTATAAAGTGTATAATATATAGTTATAAAGCTAATAGTTTATTATTTTTAGTATATGGATTTTTCAATAGCACTGCACAGGTAAGTATAGAATCAAATGATGATGGAAATACGGATTATTTTATGCGAGATAAGAGAATTTGTCACTTGAATAGACTGGCGATTGTTCAACAATTGCGTGGCAAACTGATTAACACAAAGCAATTTAAAAAGGTCTCAGAAACTGTTATTTTAAACAGCAGGGCATAGAATGCAAATTAGCATTCAGTAATGTTTAGGAGAAACAAAGAATTTGTATTGCATTAATTGAAACTCAAATCTGAGCAAAATTCAAATTGGCTGCTGTGCTTGTTGCTAACTGGCGTTTCTTCTAGACTGAGGGGCGATTCTTCTAGACTGAGGGGCGATTCTTCTAGGCTGAGGGGCGATTCTTCTAGGCTGAGGGGCGTTTCTTCTAGGCTGAGGGGCGATTCTTCTAGACTGAGGGGCGATTCTTCTAGACTAAGGGGCGATTCTTCTAGGCGGAGGGGCGATTCTTCTAGATTGAGGGGCGATTCTTCTAGACTGAGGGGCGATTCTTCTAGACTGAGGGGCGATTATACTTGACTGAGGGGCGATTCTTCCAGACTGAGCGGCGATTCTTCTAGACTGAGGGGCGATTATACTTGACTAAGGGGCGATTCTTCTAGACTGAGCGGCGATTCTTCTATACCGAGGGGGGATTCTTCTAGATTGAGGGGCGATTCTTCTAGACTGAGGGGCGATTCTTCTAGACTGAGGGGCGATTCTTCTAGACTGAGGGGCGATTCTTCTAGACTGAGGGGCGATTATTCTAGACTGAGGGGCGATTATTCTAGATTGAGGGGCGATTATACTTGACTAAGGGGCGATTCTTCTAGACTGAGCGGCGATTCTTCTATACCGAGGGGCGATTCTTCTAGATTGAGGGGCGATTCTTCTAGACTGAGGGGCGATTATTCTAGACTGAGGGGCGATTATTCTAGATTGAGGGGCGATTCTTCTAGGCTGAGGGGCGATTTTTATAGAACGAGGGGCGATTTTTATAGAACGAGGGGCGATTTTTTTTAGGATAAGGGGTGATTCTTCTAGGCTGAGGGGCGATCTTTTAGACTCTAGGGCGATTCTTCTGGAATTTTCCAAGGATTAACCTAAATGAATGGGCAACTATTAGACTCTGGGGCGATTATTCAAAAATATCATGTGCACAGAAACTTCCAAAAAATCAACAGATATCCATTTCACTGTCTTTGAGCAGATGTCCTTAATCTACATAAGCTATAAAGAACATTCCATCTACTTGACCGGGCCCAAGTCAGCGAACAGGCGCCTGGCTGTGGGGTTCCGTCTCGACTTCTCCTCCTCACTGAACGCGTACGCCAGGATGCTGCGCACTTCGTCCCGCTTGCAGTCGCCTCTGAGCAGCAGCAGCGCCTCCAGCTGGTCCTGGCGCAGGTCGGGGAAGTTTCTTAGAAATGCGCTGACCACCAGCTCGGCCATAGACATGTCCGACAGTTTCAGCAGCTCCGAGGCCGCCGACAGGGCGTCGAATTGATCGGCGCGGCAGTTCCAGCGGGCGAAGCCGTCCTTCAGCAGCTCGGCATCGGAGCGGAGCCGGTTGGCGGCGGCCACGCGCATCTCCTTGAACGGCTGCCGGCCCGGCTGCAGCAGAGCTTTGAGCAGCTCCAGGCAGATCCGGTTGGATATCTGGTTCATCAGGCGGCTGCGCAGGTGGGGGAACATCTTCTTGTACACATTCTCGTACGAGTCCTGCACCGCCCCGACGATGCGCTGGGCCTCAGTCTCGCCAATTTCCAGCTGCTGCAGCCAGGCCGGGGTGAACAGCTCCTTGAATGTGGAGTCCTGCAGGAACTCCAACAACTCGGTTGCCAGAAAGTCGTTCCATTCATAGCTGGCTTTCTGGCAGGCCTGCTCCAGGTTCGCCTTCTGCACCTTCGCAACGTCGCTGCAGTTGGAATGAGTTCGGTTTTGAGTTCCCCCTCTAATCTCAGGATTCCACCTTCTAATCTCAGGGTTTCGCCCTCTAATCTCAGGATTCCACCCTCTAATCTCAGGATTCCGCCCTCTCATCTCAGGATTCCACCCTCTAATCTCAGGATTCCGCCCTCTAATCTCAGGATGCCACCCTCTAATCTCAGGATTCCGCCCTCTAATCTCAGGATGCCACCCTCTAAACTCAGGATTCCAACCTCTAATCTCAGGATGCCACCCACTAATCTCAGGATTTTGCCCTCTCATCTCAGGATTCCACCCTCTAATCTCAGGATTCCGCCCTCTCATCTCAGGATTCCACCCTCTAATCTCAGGATTCCAACCTCTAATCTCAGGATGCCACCCTCTAAACTCAGGATTCCACCCTCTAATCTCAGGATTCCACCCTCTAATCTCAGGATTCCACCCTCTAATCTCAGGATTCCACCCTCTAATCTCAGGATTCCGCCCTCTGATCTCAAATTTCGGCCCTCTAATCTCAGTTATCCGCCCCAACCCTCAGCAAGCGGCTCACCTCGGACCGTCTTCAGGCTTATAGAAAGTTCCCACCAGCAAGATGAGCTTGTGCAGATTGTTGACACTGGCAACCAGGATGGCCTCCATAACGATGATTCGCATCTGCCGCCTGCTGGGATCCGGCTCGCTCTTCACGTCGCGAACAAATTCTCTCACTGCGCTCGAGTAGGACCCGAGCAGCTCGACCAGCTTGTCCATGATGGCCGCGCTCAGCTGCGTGTGGGCGTGCTTGGGCAGCTTGCTGCTCACGTCCGACATCATCTCGGACAGGATGGCCGACAGACTCTGCACTAGCGAGGTGTACGTTGTGTCCGTGTGCAGGTCCCTCTCCGGCTGGAAGCTGGGGCAGTACGGTGCGGGTTTGCCTGTGTCAGTTGTTGCTCTGCACCTCACTGAGTGCCGCTGCCCCCCTCTGCACCTCACTGAGTGCCGCTGCCCCCCTGACCCTCACTGAGTGCCGCTGCCCCCCTCTAACCCTCACTGAGTGCCGCTGCCCCCCTCTGCACCTCACTGAGTGCCGCTGCCCCCCTCTGACCCTCACTGAGTGCCGCTACCCCCTCTGCCCCTCACTGAGTGCCGCTACCCCCTCTGACCCTCACTGAGTGCCGCTGCCCCCCTCTGACCCTCACTGAGTGCCGCTGCCCCCCTCTGCACCTCACTGAGTGCCGCTGCCCCCTCTGACCCTCACTGAGTGCCGCTACCCCCTCTGACCCTCACTGAGTGCCGCTACCCCCTCTGACCCTCACTGAGTGCCGCTACCACCTCTGACCCTCACTGAGTGCCGCTACCCCTCTGACCCTCACTGAGTGCCGCTACCCCTCTGACCCTCACTGAGTGCCGCTACCCCCTCTGACCCTCACTGAGTGCCGCTACCCCCTCTGACCCTCACTGAGTGCCGCTACCCCCTCTGACCCTCACTGAGTGCCGCTACCCCCTCTGACCCTCACTGAGTGCCGCTACCCCTCTGACCCTCACTGAGTGCCGCTACCCCCCTCTGACCCTCACTGAGTGCCGCTGCCCCCTCTGCCCCTCACTGAGTGCCGCTACCCCCCTGCCCTCACTGAGTGCAGCAGACTCGCAGTGTATTAATAAAAGTACAACATCGCGAATCTCTCACCCAGTAGGATTCTGGTACCAGCTGTGCTTCTCCTTCTCCACGGTGCTCTTGAACCATTTCCACACCTGCTCGCTGATGAGGCCGACGCTGTGCCGGACCAGCCTGTCCAGCTCATCGGTCTGCAGAAAGTGCGGCAGCAGGCCAAGCCGCTCCCTCTCGGCCTCCATGTTGAACTGCGGCTGGGTGAACACCTCCGCGCCGAGGCGGTCGAAGAATGATTTGAAATTCTCCGTCCACTTCACCAAAGCCACGCAGTCGCGGAATTGCAGCTCGTTGGCCACCGCCTGCTTGGCCAGGCTGGCCAGGCGGCTCTCCAGGCAGCGGTGGTAGGACCGCAGGTAGAAGTCGAATATGTTGTATTCGGGCGGGAAGCAGGACGGGCACAGCTTGCGGGCCACGCGAAGGTCCTGCCTGAGGAACTCCTGCAATTGAAATAAACATGGCTCTAGTATTGGGATGACTGCTCTTGCATTAGGATAATAACACCTTTTCTAATCATTGAGATAACAGGAATCTGATCATTGGGCTAACAGGGATCTGACGATTGGGATAACAGGGATCTGATGATTGGGATAACAGGGATCTGATCATTGGGATAACAGGGATCTGATCATTGGGATAACAGGGATCTGATCATTGGGATAACAGGGATCTGATCATTGGATAACAGGGATCTGATCATTGGGATAACAGGGATCTGATCATTGGATAACAGGGATCTGATCATTGGGATAACAGGGATCTGATCATTGGGATTACAGGGATCTGATCATTGGGATAACAGGAATCTGATCATTGGGCTAACAGGGATCTGATCATTGGGTGGATTACAGGATCTGATCATTGAGATTACAGGGATCTGATTTTGAGGATAACAAGTTATAGGATTGAGATAGGAAAAATCTAGGATTGGGATCAACTGGTTGACCAGTTGAAAAAGGCACAGCACTGGGAAAGCCACCTGCAGCAGTATGCAGTGCTTCTCAAGCCACTGCTCGGAGTCCTCGCTACTCAGGCGGCATGCTGGCCTCAAATCGGGCCTCAACCG